>JABSTQ010006344.1:0-46768 GCA_013358835.2 Ixodes persulcatus | reverse complement strand
TGCGTCAAACGTGGCAATTTTACACAATTCGCATTCGTCACATCATTAAAAGTATGTCCTCGTTTTTGTAATATTCTTGAAGTCATTGGGCATATTTACTAATTCCTCGGAAATTAGTAATCACCCATTCTGTATATTAATGAAGCCGCAACTATAAAATAAGAAACATCGTACACTGGTAAAAAAAGACACCAATTTTGACAGCTGAGAGTGCGCCTTCGGTAGCTCTGTCAGATAAAGAAGTTTGTTCTTTGCGAGCTAATATGAATAGCCGTGTGTGAACCGTTTCAACTCTAAATATTTTGTAGTGCCTAATAGATAAGTAGGTGTTTGTTGATGTAATCAGTGTCGGCAACGTTGTTTTTTTTCTGTTAATTTCACAAACAAAACTTTAGTTGCGAGAACAGCTTCGTCCTGTCGTGTTTGTTGTCTTCACTCCGGCGTCGTCGTTTGAGCGGTTTTCATCATGTATAACGTTTACCAACTCGCCCTATTCGCTACTTTACACAAGACTACTTATTATATAGGTCACGAGTAACAACGGAGAGTGTGCAGTTCTGAAGGTCACGAGTGGTTCGCAGTAGAAGGGCACTATCGCACAAAGGCGACACATTGGAAAGCACCAGCAGGAACGGCTAGAAAACGCGCATGTCCGCGGAAAAAGAAGCCTCGATATCCTACTGACTATTCTATCCTGTTTTCAAAGGTGAACAAAAGCTTCAAGGAGTATTTCAGGCACCGCGTTGTTGGCATGCACTTTCGAATTTTCGGCATTTACAGTTTTGATTTTAAGGTTTTAGGCAGACATTATTAAGTTTTCGAACTTTTTCCTGTTCTTCAAGTGCATAAAGTTTTCAGTTAGGCTTCGTTGCGTAGAGAGTAAGCCATAGAAAACACCCGCCCGCAATTATTAATTTGGGAGCAATATACCCAATAAGCTGAACAAATATTACAAAAAAGTATATTTTCTTTTTTACTAAGCTGGCGAATTTTAATGTTAATAAATTGATATAGGTTACGCATGATCCAACAGCCTCCATATAAAAAGAAGAAAAACAAATTGGTGAGCTTTTCTCCGCATACGCTCAATGGCCGGTGAGCTTTTCTCCGCATCCGCCGGTTTTGCGGTGAGCTTTTCTCCGGGATCCTCTTCAACCACATGCCTGTCTGCAAACTTTGTTCAAAAATTTAATTACGACTGTCCTTCGAGTTGTGCCACTCAAGCAAAAAAAAATCCTCTGCAGAGCAACCAGCGTGCTGAAGGCCTTGCGTTCGTACTGGATGCTGAACAGCCAATATGCTGTCAACAACATGCACAAATCCTCTTCAGCATTAAAAACGGAGAACAAGCGCTCACGATCCACAACAAGGTGAAGAAAGTCTGCATCGTCCAGCTCTTGCTTGTTGTAGAGGACACATGGTGCCAGTGGGGTGTTCTCGTCCTGCGTTAGGTAAAAGAAAAAAAGCACAACGTAGTTTAATGTAGAAGGCCAAAACATGTTTGCTCTTGTCAACTGCTATTATTTGCTGCAGTTAAGGCCATGAGCACCAGCCTCCACACAGGCATAGAGTGCCTTTGTGTGAACAGGTAACCGGCGTCTGCAGCAATGTAAACCGAATGAGGAATTACAATCGGGGCAACATCTCGACATGAAAGTATTGTGATATAATCTTAGGGGCACTTTTGAGTATCTATTTCTGTACCAAGAGGCATTTGCGAAATCTATTCGTATTTCAGTAGTGAAATACTTTTGCGATGTATATTATGACACGCTGCAAGACTTAAGTATCTTGCTACATTTATTGTTGGAAATGAGCTGACAGATTTGGAGATAAAAAAATAGAAACCACGCCACAAATTCGAGGCATCACTGGTTCGTTTTCGCAATGAGCGATTTTTTTGCTTTGCTATCGGATTTCACTTTTACAGCGGCCGCTTTTCTTTCTGCAGACAGCAGTTTTCCTGTGAACATTTGAGGTTTTTGTTTGGATAAGAGGACACCAACAAATGCACAGATGAGAAACAATATGTCCAAAAGGGCGAGAAGACAAAAAACAGGGACGTTTGGGCAGACACGCTTTGTCAGGTGGTGTCATCAGTCGCCAGCGTTCTTTGGGTGCGATAATGGGTTCTTATCGGTATCAGCGAACATAGCCAAGGGAAGGAAAGTTTCAAATAGAAAAAAGGACAAACACGACAGAAGGCGGGGAGCTCAGGTGCTACAATCTATGTTTGCCACGGACGCACCCTTCTCACCTCGCCACCCTGCATTTATGAACCATATAGGGCTACCGACTGACCATAACGGTATATGCTGATATTTGTTCCTTGGACAATGTTAATTTTTTTGCTTCATCCTCTACACTGTAAAAACCCAAAGATGAAGGTTACAGAAAAGAGCATAAATACTTTTGTCTTGTATGTTGCTGTAAAAATTAATTTTCTCGAGCTACATTTTATGTACAGTCACCGGCCATATGAGCTCCCTCGTCTGAACACCAACTGGTGCAGCGAAAATCCAGCATGCAGCACGTAGAGCGTGGCAAGGTTGACGGCTGTGGTTTTCAACGGTGGAGGGGGTGATTGCACAAAAACAAGTGCTCGTGATAATATATTTCTACAGCTATCTATGAGACGATGTTGTGTTTGCACCTCGCTGCACCCCTTGAATTCGTGACAGACAAAGGTGTTCTGAAAAAATATACAATGAGCTGTAATACTGTTGAACTTTGGGCTAGTTGGTGAAGCATGTTTACGGCTAAAACAGCGCGAACAATGACACAGGACAGAGAGATGTACACAGACGGAGCGCTGACTGTCAACTGTTTCTTTTTAAAGAAACGCCCAAAGGTGTGGTCACACCAAACAAAAATTACATCCTCAAGCCCCTCAAAAATGCCATTTCACAATCATAAAGATCTATCAAAGGCACGCTAACACAGTTGTCTTTGAACTTGGAAATGTAAAAGGCCTCACATTGCCTCCCTAGTTCGTTGGTGACTGTGTGTTCCCAGGACCGTGGTATCTTCCAAAACCGGAGAACAACCACATCTGTCGCAGTAAACCGCCATATTCCCTGACAGAGATGCTCTAACTGAACACGCGTGTTCACGTAATCTATCATTAATGCAGCGACCGGTCTGGCCGATGTAAACGTTTTTACAAGTCAGGGGAATACTGTGGACCCCCCCCCCCCCCCAAGCAAAGAACAAACTTGTTTTTATGCTTCTTATCACATGCGGCCCTGACAACCGATCCCCTCTCCACCCTCGCGAATAAACGTCCCAGCTTGGCCGGTACTGAGAAAACGACAGGAACATTGTGGCGTTGCGCTACTTTCTTTAACCTATGCACCACCTTATGGATATAGGGCACCACCACCGGTTTCTGCATAGACTTCCTACCCATAACTACCTCCGGATATCTCACCCTCCTCAAGAGGCACTTGGCCACACCTACCAGGAGATGGCCAGGATAGCCGCCCTCCAAAAGTTTGTTAGCCTGGCTATGAAAACTCGTCGTCATTTGGTGAGGACATGACCTGACGAGCGACCCCCAAAGACTACTGGATGATTCCCCTTTTAACTATTTTTGAATGACTCGAGCAGCGGCGTACCAACTTGTTTTTGAGTGGGGGGGAAACCATGTCCCCCCCCCCCCCCCCCCACAGGGCCAAGGGGCGGTGCCCTTAGTATCCCTTGGGCGTCGCCGCCCAGTGTTTGCCCTGTCCAGTGGCGGCTGTTTCAGGGGGGGGGGGGCAAAACACATACCTTGCCCCCCCACTCTGAGAGCTACGGGGGCAAGTGCTCCCCTTGCCCCCCCGGTTGGTACGCCCATGGACTTGAGTCGAACGGAAGCAAACCTTTCTTCGACCTCGGACAGTAGCACCAACACACGTGGGAGTCCGAGAAAGTTAGCTTAATGTCTAAAAACTGTAAAACACCACTAACAGGGTCTTCTTTAAGTGACGTATTCCTGTTCAGGTGTGATAGACATAGCCGGAGATTTAGGGAGTGACGTCATCCGTGTATTTAGGTACGTAGATGACTTTTTGGTGTTGTTCCGAACTGGTTCTGGCCGGAACAGAGGAGGTGTGGTTGCAGACATGTTGGACGTGTTCAAGGGTCATGCCAGTGGGTTGAAATCCACCAGGGAAGACCCTGTTGGGGGTGTTCCACAGTTTTTAGACATTAAGCTAACTTTCTCGGACTCCCACGTGTGTTGGTTCTACTGTCCTAAGTCGAAGAAAGGTGTGCTTCCGTCCGACTCCAGTCATTCAAAAATAGTTAAAAGGGGAATCATATCCAGTAGTCTTCGGGGGTCGCTCGTCAGGTCATGTCCTCACCTAAAACGATGAGTTTTCGTAGCCAGGCCAACAAACTTTTGGAGGGCGGCTATCCTGGCCATCTCCTGGTAGGTGTGGCCAAGTGCCTCTTGAGGAGGGTAAGAAATCCGGAGGTAGTTATGGGTAGGAAGTCTACGCAGAAACCGGTGGTGGTTCCCCATATCTATGAGGTGGCGCATAGGTTAAATAAAGTAGCTCAACGCCACGATTTTCCTGTCGTTTTCTCAGCACCGGCCAAGCTGGGACGTTTATGTGCGAGGGAGGAAAGGGGATCGGTTGTCAGGGCTGCATGTGAAAAGAAGCATAAGAACAAGTATGTCCCTTGCGTGAGGGGGGGGGGGGTGGTGTACAGTATTCCCCTGACTTGTAAAAAGTTTACATCGGCCAGACCGGTGGCTGCATTAATGAGAGATAACGTGAACACGTGTGTTCGATTAGGGCATCTCCGTCAGGCAATCTGGCGGTTCACTGCGACAGATGTGGCTGTTCTCCGGTTTTGAAAGATACCGTGGTCATGGGAAGACACAGTCACCAACGAACTAGGGAGATAACTGAGGCCTTTTATAGTTTCAAGTTCAAAGACAAATGTTTCAGCGGGCCTTCGATAGATCCTTATGATTGTGAGTACGCATTTTTGAGGGGCTTTAACTTGTGACGATCATGTGACGGTCATGTGTTGTGATGTAATTGTTGGTTGGTGTGACCACGCCGTTGGGCGTTTCTTTAAAAATAAAACAGTTGACAATCAGCACTCTGTCTGTGTACATCTTCTCTGTCCTGTGTCCTTGTTCCCGCTGTTTTACCCGTAAACATAGACTGAGCTGTCTGCGCCAAGAGAAGAGCAATCTCGGTGGCCCAGAAGGTAACCTGCGGCTGCTGGATGACTTGATGTAAACGGACCCGGAATTCGCGGGCTTGGAGAGAGGTACAGAAACTATGTGATATAAAACTGAAAAGTTGATAATCTCAAATCATTATCCAATTTAAGCCCAAATTCTATGACTCGCACATGCCTATTATTTTCAGTATGAAGCCAAAGGCAAACCAACTAGTAGTCCGTTGAATTTATTGCCGAATAGAATACATTTTGAGTACCAAACTGGATGCTTTGCTTATGTTTGAAGGGTTGTGATAAAAAATGCAATACCTAATTGGGTGAAAAGCAAAGCTTTGTAAGAATTATGTGCATGATTAAATTCTACAAGTCGTTTTACCTGTAGACACAGCATTCTATTTGAAAGCTAACAAAATTTGTAAAAGAGGATTTGAGAGTTATGTCAATGTCTTCTTCACTGCGTGTTCGTAAGACTCGGCGGACATTAGTAAAGGGGATAACTGTCACAGTATGCTGACTAATTGACCAAAATCTGTTAGCTTTGTAATTAATGGCTTTACGGGCCATGTTGCAACTGCAGTGTTAAAAGCAAGTCAATATTAAAGGCTATCCCGATTTAAACAATTCACGAAAAGCCAAGCGGCTTCGAGATATTCATTGTCCAACTTTTGCATTTTTAATGTCGGATGCGAAAACCGCGCTCAGTTTGAGCTCAAGAATTTGTGCCGTTAATGGTGGGTAGAAGAGTGACATAGTCCTACCAGGCACGTCGTCACTATCTCGACAGTGTGTCCTTGGTGGAAGCATCGGCGTCATTCTTCCAAGATAGTGAAGGTGCGTTTGAAGCCACCCCGTCCGCACAACATCCTGACGTCTTCTGAGCGCAAGATTTTGGAATCGGGTGACGAAAAGACAGAGGTTTAGCACTGAATATCGAAACTGGTTGCAGTTCGCAAATTGTGTCAATTGGGTGAGTCTTTAATATTCACTGCCTTTGAAACTAGAATTGAAACATGCCCCATAAAATCATTAATTAAAAATATTATTAAAACATTTTGGTGCATTAGTTTTGATTGACATACTGCGACGGTCATCCCCTTATCTAATGTCCTCCGAGCCCCACAAACACACAGTGAAGGCGGCATCCAAGTAACACTCACGCAGTTTGTTTCTTTTTTTAAAATTTTGTTTGAATCAAAATAGAAAGTTTTCTATTGATGTATATATAAATACCAGGTGCATGTGCATGCAGCCGTGCACCATCCCACTATAGAGGTCCACTTTTCCTAACGTAAAATTAAATAAAGCTGGACAAGGCCAGTTTTACATAAACCCCAGCGCGGCATGTACCAAGGACCGCCAGAAATGATTGCTTACCTCATAAAACACTCTGTGCGGCTTGAAGAGAACGGCTTGCGGTCTTTGACGGTGGGTCTACCCGCTTGGTGAAGCTGGGACCTGCAATAAATTTAATACAGGTTGCCATATACCACATTGTAACAAAGTGAAAGCCAGTAATACATAAGCCTACAGCACGACATGTGCCAAGGACCGCTAGAAATTCTCGTTCACCTCATAGAACACTTCATGCGACAAAACCCTGCATTAACGACCGATTCAACTTAGTATAAATGTTGCAGAAAAATAAGGATCTATATTCAGGTGTGTCGAAATCCGTGATCTAATATAATAAGTGTGTGTCCTTATAGAACACTACTCAAATAATTTTGACTAAAGAAAATGACCACAAGTATATACTGAAAGAATCAGTAACAATGATGAAACCTAGAAATCTTTTGAATGCCTTCCCTGTGTTTTGCCATAGAGTGGAAGAAGTTTCTTGGTCTATATTTATTTTAGAAACAGGCATGATGTCCGTCTGTTCTTTGTTTTTAATATTGATGTTGTGCATGATCATTTTATTTTCTAGGTTGAAAGCTATTGTTTGTTTAATCACATTTACCCAGATGTTAGTAGGTTGCTTCTTTGCATTTGTGAACAGAATAACGCTGTAAAGTCCAGGAAGAATTTTTTTTTTGTAGTGGGGTGCTAAGCAGAAGAGAAATTGTAAAGAGTGACTTCATGTCTTCTTCTATGTTTCCTCTCTTGGGTCGCCTATTAATTTTTTGTCTATTAAAACTCAGCTCTGTTTGACACTTCTCTGCATTTGTGTCATCCTTCAGAGAACCAGTCTTGAATAAATTATTCGTGTTTAGCCTGTATAGCTAGCTCGCACCCTCGTTTTCGTTTATTAATAAATTGCTGTAGGATTCAACTGTAAGCACAGTGTTAATGCATACAAATAAATAGCAGCATACTTGTGTTGACTAGTGCTGATGATTGGACCAGTTGGTAGCCAATAATTAAAAAGAAATCATGAAGAATATGGGAACAGAGAATACGAACGCTACACAGTGCTGTGTTGATCTCCTCCTTATCCGTGCGATTCACACTCCGTGATATTAGTAAAATATTTTTTTATATTTACTGCTTGGTATAATCTGTACAGGGGTTCAATGGAACGACCCACCTGCCATTGCATTCACTTTAAGGCAGCTCCATCTTCCTCATGGTGCCATCGTTGAGGAAGTGCTGGGCCGGCGTCACTCTCACTCTTGTGGTGCAGTTCCCCAGGCTCCCATAGGTTGCACGCTGCCAGTCAAACTGAGTCAGGCCTGCCAGCCCTGCAGGAAATGTCTATTCCACTCTTTTAGACGTAGACACCCACATTTTGCGTGTACCTGAAAGAAGCTCTAACAGAGAGGAAACAATATGATTGGCCCTTTTTGAATGCATTCTTTTCTTTCGCTGAGAACATACATACAAGTCGCACGCTATTGTACATTCAGTGATGCGGCTTAATTTATGAAGAACACTGTTTTACATAACTTTGATCTCTTTGAGAAAAGATTCAATATAATGGGTCGAACATAAATGGCTGCTATGAACTGTCCTGTACATTTACGTATTACCCGATATCATAAAAACAGTAGAGCACGGTATGGCTGTACTGCATCAATTACGAATTTGTAACCAATTAATAGTTGGCATTTATTTATTTATTACTATTGGATATTAGTCTTTTGTCAGAAAAAATAACCGGGCGAGTGGTACGGTTGTAGTCTTTCAACTCCATCGAATATTCATTTTGAGTAATGTTATATGTACTACGTAGTGCAGCTCCACCGGAAGTTGCTATATGTACTCCGCTAATCTCGTATAAAACGAATGGTTACAACGAGTTTTCTAAGCGGTGGCATTGCAGGAGCTGAATGGCCGCGTTGGAAATGGGCTCCGTAAAGGTATTCTCAACGGCTAAGCCTAGCCGGGAACATTCTGAAACCATTTCTGCTTCTGCCCCCTCTGCACCAAGTACAATGGAGTACAAGATTTTACTGCCACCTCTTTCCGACGGTAAGCTGCTTGAAAACTCGCTGATTCTTCATGGGGACCCATCAGCCCGGCCATACCGCATCGACGATTTCGGTCCTGCTTTGAAGAAAATCATCAACCCAAACGAGCTAGCTTCGCTTGGGGCCTACCAGTACAATCATGTGTGGCTGCTCACAGTGCGTTCTGCCAAAGAAAAAGAAAGATTGCTGCAGCTCCGAGAGATCCAAGTAAAGAACAAGACATGTTTAATAATAGACGGGAGCAAGACTGCGCTGTCCATGAAGGTGCACTGGGTTCCAACTAGCGTCCCAGATGCAAACGTAGCAAGTGCTTTTTCTACGTTTGGAAAAATAAAAAGCATCGTTCGAGACAAGTGGCACTACTCCGGCTTCGAACAAGTAGAGACGACCACAAGAATACTGTCAATTGAATTGAACGAAGGGGTGACTGCGGACAGCTTGCCGCATCAGCTCAAGATTCTGGGAACCACCGTACTTGTCTCCGTACCTGGCAGAGCACCGCAATGTCTACGATGCAGGCAAGTCGGACACGTCCGAGGCCAGTGCCGCGCTCCCTGGTGTAGCGCATGCCGAAAATTTGGCCACGATCCCGAAGACTGTATTCAAACGTACGCCAACCGAACTGCTGCATCTCTCCAGATTCCTACAGAATACTTGATGGACGCAGAAGAAACGAGCACAAACAGAGGTTTCGGCAGAGGTCAGTACCGCTCGCAGCACAGCCCACGTAGAGGCAGCATCACGGACTGAGAAGTGCGAAGACAGGTCGGCGTCGTCACGCTCTGCAACGAAGGAGACAGTGAGCAATGTTGTCATCACCAACTCGTTCAGTGCTCTTGTCCCTGAAGACCAAGCTGAAGACCAAGCTGAAGAGCCAATAAAGTCAGACGAAGAGGCGTCCGAAATGGATGAAACCAGCGACAAGGAAATGCTTGGGAAAAGAAAGGGAGAACAAGTTCTGTACACGTCAGATCCTGGCTCCAGATCTCAAGGGGAGAGGGCGGAGTCAAAGAGGAGGAGAAAGAGGCGAACGAAATCGTCATCTCCCAAAGGTCCCATCACCGAGCAGGATTCCATCCTGTCCGGCCACGATGACCTGAAGAGTCAATTAGTTGGTGTACTTTAAAATTCCTACGGCTGCCCGACAAAAGGACGCTGACTGACCTGACGAAGATAATCATGGTTTTAGGCCTGCATGCGCTATGGTGGTCAAGAGTAGACATGACAGAGTTCACACTGACCCCTAAACCTGCGTGGCGAAACTTTGCTAACAAATTGGACTGTACTATTTGAACTTTAGAACCAGTTGAAATAGAAAAACAATCTGAGAAACACTCTGGAAAAAGGTCAAAAGGTAGCACCAAATTTTCATGCTTCGAGAAGACTATCCGTCGCCTTCGCAAGTGCCTCACTCTAAAATATTTTTTTTTTAAGATCTTTGAGTGTAATACACATCCAGAGCTGAGGTAACTGCACTCTTTAACAATGTTGTAACCTTTAACTGATTTACTTTGCACCTGGGTCATTGAATGCAATGTCTAAATTATGTAACGTTCTTTTTTTGCTCTAACATATGTATATACCTCATTTTTTCCATTCTTGCTGCTTATGTTTTTAACCTGTAAATAAACATTTGCTTTAAAAAAAAAAAAAAAAAAAAGGTGGCATTGCACAGGGGTTAAGGTGTCCGCTTCATACACTGGTGGACGCGGGTTCGAACCGCGGTGGGCGTACTTTTTTTTCTTTTTTTCTCGAACATTTTGTTTTGTCGAGGCATTTGGCGATATTTACGACATTTTTTTTTTTTTTTTTTTTTGCGATGAACGAATGTTATCGACGAAACTTAGCAGAACTAAATGGTGTGGGACTCCCTTTCCGGAGGTGCGATCGGGCGATCGGGGCCAGCGGGGCTTGGGTTGCCGGCTGGACGCCGCGAAGCGGCGTGTACTGGTTAAGTTTTGTAATTAGCAGCCGAATACTGTCGCCGCGAAGCGGCGTGAACGCAGGCGGGGGGCTGTGTTAACGAGCTCCCCAGTGATACACGCGCAGTTCGAAAAGGGTGGCCCGAGCGGCGTGCTGTCGTACATATAGACTTCCGGTGGAGCTGCACTACGTAGTACATATAGCATCGCTCATTCATTTTTGACATTAGCGTTTCAGTTAATTTTTTCCCCTTTTTTCATGTTTTTGCTTTTTCTAGCTGCACTGCTTTTTGTAAGGGCTTTCGCCACCACTAAAAAACGTGACATCCAAACTTTCTTTTTTTTTTTTTTCATAACACAATGGACCTTTTTCGAGAAGCGTTCCGCGCACGCGCGAGCACTCGATGCCAAGCGGCGGAAGTCGGCACTAGAAATCGAGGAAATTCGGAAGGAGGCTGTGGATCAGCGAGTAGAACACGTAATTGCAACATATATATAATTGTGTTACACAAAAAAAAGAAAGTGGACGGAAAGAAAAACATGACGTTTGGGTGGACGCCACAGATCCCCCTCTTTGCCCTCTTTAGAGTCGCGTTGGGCACGCGCCGCTGCTCGGAGAGCGAAGAAACTGGTAGCGTAGCTCCCATTATCGATTGGTAGCGCAGGTGGGTCACTTCCTCGATTTTTAGTTCGTGCAGCCACCGCCTGGTGCCGTCGGTATGTGAAAGAGGTCCATTGTAAACTTGGAAAGTGTGCCGGTTCGGCAAACGCGAAGATACCGCGCGTCTCTACGGCACGAGCATTAGCTTAGGCAAAAAAATAAAGCTGCTCGCTCTTGTAACGTTTTTCTCGCTCCCGCCTTATGAAACAAATCGGGGGCGAGCGGCTGTTGGTACAAGACGTCAGAACTAACATGACCTGTGATTAACACTTTGGAACGGCGACGGAATGCTCACTTGAACTCTCCGCAGAAGCGTCGTTGGACGGCGCCCAGGACATGCCCACGGTGCCGCCGCACGGGAATCCTTCTCACACTGCGGAGCGAGCCACAGGTTTTGAAGAAGACACGCTCCTTTCAAATAACGAAATAACACAGGACAGAAGCATAGTTAAAATGAAGCATAGCTTAGCAAGCACACGGTACACGACAGTTTGAAACAGCACCCCACTTCGCAGAAACAAAAGAAAGTTGCTTACCGGCGTTTGCACGAGCCGTCCATGCTGTCCTGAACTTACGGCGTTGGCCAAGACGCAGCGTCTCCCAGCTCTCAGTCATTGCTTTCTAGTCTTGAACACGGTATTCATAAAGATGTCTAAAATATCCGCTAAAACGTCTATAACGTAAAAAAAAGGAGATTTCCAACCCGCTGGAACTCCAACGGCCATCCGGACGCAGCCCAACGGAAGCTGATTGCAATAGCGATGGTCTTGCGCACTCTTCAAGAATTTCTTCTCCTTTTTATTATTTTTATTTTTTTTAGAATGATACTAAGCAAATCATTATTATGTTAGTAACAATAGGAATGTCACTACAATAATAATGTACGAAAATTACAAAAAGTTAGTAAATCTTAGGTTTTATTTAAACATTTGGTTGTTTCTTTTTTGTGTAAACCGAAACCAAAACTAACTCAAGCAACGTTTCCTTTGTCATATTTGTTTGCGTGCGTGTGTGAGCGTGCATACGCGTGCGTGTGTGTGTGTGTGCGCGCGTGTGGATGCGTCCGCGTGTGTGCGTCTGCGCGCGGGCGTGCGTTTACGCGTGTGCATGCGTGTGTACGTGCGTGCGCGCGTGTAAGTGTGTCTGTCTGCGCGCGCGCAAGCGTCTGCTTGTGCATTCTATTGAACTGCGCCAGCAAGAAGACCAATTGGATGTTCCTGGACACTGTTAAAAACACTAAATTATTATTATATTATTATTATTATTATTATTATTATTATTATTAAAACATAGCCATAGAATTTTCTATAGGTGGGTAAAGAAAATGTATTGGTTCGTAGACTTTAGACTCGGGATCATAGAATTTGCTATAGGCGGGAAAAGAAAATTGATCGGTTCCCAGTCTTTAGAAGCAGGGCCCTAAACTTTTTTATAGCTGGCTGTAGCTGTATTTATGAATTTCTAAGGCCGACCATAAAGGGCTACAGCGGGTGATAGCCTGCCATTGAATTTTCCATAGATGACCATAGACCAGTTTTTGTATGGGATGTCTCGGAGTGGTTTATTATGGGTCCTGCGCGCCTCTTTATGTTTGTGAGTTATTGTGCATGTCCTCATATTCTCAAATGAATATTTTACCCAGGTTGACATGGTCATGTGACAGGTTCTAGCAGCATGTCATGAATACTGTAAACGATTTAATTTTCGCGGGCTCAAATTTTCGCGAATCGGGCCAAAGCTGAAAATTTGAAATTATTCGCGGGTTCTAATTTTCGTGAACCGAGTGTAGCATCCGTAGCGTTCACATATTGCCCGAATTGTCCGCGGGACGTATTTTTCGGGAAATGTAGGCGATTCGCGAAATTCGCAAAAATTAGGTCCCCGTGAAAATTTAGTCGTTTACAGTATTTGTCAAACATTTTACTATAATTTGATTTCATGTTGTGTTTTCAGATATAAACTCGAAACTAACTGATTTTTTTACTGTACACTTCCATCAATAAATATTTGTAAAAAATGCTAGTATTCAGCACTTCTCCCTGGTTTCCAATTTCTGAGCGTGGAGCGATTTCTAAGAAAATTAAATATGAGCTCATATATCAAAATTTTGTTTGCAAACAAAAACATTGTATGCAAAAGAGGCACTTTATTATCAGCTATTTGCATGAATTACAACTGACATTATAAAAAACTAGACTGCTTACAACCGTTGCTTTTCAAGCAGAAGTCGAACCTGTACATTATGGAGAGAGCCATATATAAGCTTTCCACAACCATTTCATATTATTTATTTAGCACCCTCTTCTACACCCTTGTTACACCCTTCACTAAATGGAGGGTGTAACACGAAACAGCACCCCTTTCGGTAAAATTATGATGGTGTATTACTAGGTTTTAGGGTGTTAAAAGGGTGTAGCCGAGGGTGTAAGTTTCTACAACACCCCTTTTACACCCTTAAAGGTGTAAAAACTTGTACTGTGTAGAAGAGACGAACCGGCATTTCTTGATGTTCATACGGAGCCCGTTTGTTATGACACGCTTTAGCACCTCCTCCAGTAGAGTAAGAGACTCATCGACTGAAGAGGCTCCTTGACCAATGCCGTCCATGTAGGTTGCGGTGCGGGGCAGCCCATCGAAACTGCGACGCATCACAGTTTGCATCGTCTGTGGTGCTTTGCAGAAACCAAATGCCATTCACAGGTACTCATATTTTCCGTCGGGGGTAACAAATGCTGTTTTGTGTACATCGCTTTGTTTAACCCGTATGGTGAGAAAGGCAGACTTCACATCCATGACTGTAAAGTACTTCGCTTCTTCGGACATCACCTCACTAAGAACATCTTCGGTGATTGGCATCGGGTAGGGAGTGTTGGTCGTTTTTGCGTTCAGCTTAAGGATAGTCATGCACCATTCGTCGAGGTGTCGTGGTGTGGTGCGGTTGATCCACCACAATCGTCTCTTAGGATGCCCTGTTGTAGCAGATCATTGACTTCCTTTTTGAGAAACTGGCGATCAGCAGGAGAGCATCTATACGGGCGAGATGTGACTGGTATATTGTCTCTGAGATCAATTGAATGTTCAGAATGGGGGCATAGCCCTATTTTATTCTCGCCATCGACAAAGGCTGAGTGATGTGTCAGTAGAATGTGACAAAGCTTGTTTCGTTGATCGACCGATGCATCTTGAGCCATTTCCTTGATGGCCATTTCGATTTGCTCGATAAGTTCGATGTCTGGGGCACTCGCTCGCGTTTCTAGCTTCACAAATCTATCGCCGTGCTTCGTTTTACGCACAGGAGCTGTGCTAATAAAAAGCTCGCGTTCACAGAACGATGCAATGAGTGTTTCACCCGTTAGCTCACTTGATGTGCTTGAGCTGCAACGTTCAAGCGTGTTTCCTTGAGGCAGTTGAACTACCGTTACGTCGTTGCTGGGGTGAAATGTAACATCTACGTTGGCAAGTTGTCTCCAATCTGATCCAAGAAGGATGTCGATAGGAGCAGGTAGTTCCGTGACGAACACCTCGGGTAGCCAAGCCTGAGTAGTGCCTACCGTGATAGTGAAAGCTGTGACGTTCTCGGGTCTTACTCGTGTTCCAAGAACGTTTATCTCAGATATATTGGAATGAATGGTGACGCTGGAGTTGGGCGGAATGGCCAAGGTCAATTCATATGGGTCGCGAAAGTAGAGCAAAAAAGCGGCCCAAAACCAATCGTCAGCGTCATCACCCTGGAGGCCGCGCTACCGCAGCGCCCCTGTGTTTTGCGCGGCGAAACACTAAGCTGATAAAATATTAAAGACACATTTTCGGTGTTTAATATAGTTTACTTTAAATGAAAGTATTGTTTATTCATAATAACTTAGTTTAAGCATGTTCAGTTGGGTGAATTTTTTAGTTAGTGTTTAATATGTATTATGTTTTGCACACTCGTTGCGACCTCTGCGACGTCGCTATTACGGGTGTTTACGCCGTCGGCAGAAGTTCGCAGTCCTGGCAATTGGAATGGCTTCACAGCGAATGATTGAGACGCTTGCGCCCGTGTCGATGCATACCTTCACAGTTGTGTCTGAGCCAATTGTGCCATGAACAATGGGTAGGTCGTCCCCGCTTGTACGTAGGAAGCAATGAACGTTTCTTGACATTGTGGTACGGCTTCGGCGTTCGTCATCGCTTTGCTCAAAACGTCTTGGAGGTGACGTCGTCGGACTGTGTGCGCTGCGTCTTTCTTCCGCCCGAAGAGTGGCGGGTGTCTTCGGAATGCGACATTCTCTTGAGAAGTGTCCCGTCTTGACACAGTTATAGCATTTAATTGTGTTACGTTGTGTATTATCTTCGAAGCTTGCAGCTGTCCTCCTGTACAGCTCTTCGTGTTCCTCGTTTGCGTAGTTGCTCTTTTTGAGTGGCCGTCGGCTATCCATGCACATTGCTCTGTCAATAAGTTCGAGCACCGACCTGCAATTGTGGGACGCCAGAGGGTTCGCCCATTTGTCGTCGGCAATGCCATGCAAGATCAATGAGATGCTCTCCTCAGGCGCTAATTCATACGGCGACTTTTGTAGCATGGCCTTCTTGGCGTAAATGTATTGCACAAGAGTTTCGCTGGGCAGGAGCGTTCGTTGGGCCTGATACTCGATGAAGTCTTGCATGGTCATCTTCCTCTTGAAGCGTTCGAGGAGTGCTTGCTTCCACGTTTCCCAGTCATGGATCGATTTACCATATGCTGTCTGCCAGTCCTCGGCAGGTCCTCTGAGCCGAGTCAACGCATTCAGCATGGTGAGGGATGACGTCCAATGTGCAAAAGAGGCGACGCGATCGACCTCTTCAAGCCAATGAGAAACGTTGGTCTCTATATCTCCGTTGTAAATGGGTATGGCGGATGGCATGTCAATCGTAGAGTGGACTTCGAGGGGACGTGAGTTTGTCAATACGCACTCCGCGATCCTCTGTTGAGTCCCTGCGATGATGGCGAGAAGCTCGTTGACGGTGGGGGTCGCAGGCTCTCGGCTGGTCGACTCGTGGCCCATGGGAACGTTGACTGTTGCGTCCCCAAGATGTGCGACTGTATCCGGTGTTTGCGGCACTGAACCCGCGGTCGGGCGTTGTTCTTGACTTTGACGCAGCTGATTTTTGATCGTCGACATATCAGTTTGAAGCTTGTCGTAGGCGATTTGGAGCTGTTCGTAGCGCTCCGCGAGATCGTTTGTAGAGTCGGCCATGTCTTGGCTTAATTTGACAGGCGTTCAATAAAATGCATGCTTGGGTCGTGTGCCTGAGCTAACACGTACCTGTGGTTCTTGTCGGTGTCGACTGCTCCATGTTAGAGTTAAGAAAAAAACATTTAATCAGAAAGCGTTACAAATCGTTCTGTATCGTCCGTGCTCGTGCGTCCCTGTGCTCGTCGTCCTCCTTCTTTTTCCCCCGCTCGTGCTCGCGTCCCGACCACTTTTCTTTCGTTTCTTTTTCTTACTCGCACTGTTAACAAACGTACCATCTGCTTGCTTACACTATAGACCTTTCCAATGTTTACAAAATCACAGTCCAGCGTGCGATCTTCACAGCCCAGCACGTGCGCGTTCGGCGCTTCGGAAATCGAGGAAACCACGCGCCATACGCACGAACACTCAAGATGGTACCGGCCACACTCTCTTTTTTGGAAACGTCTATACTCGGGTTCACACTTAGTGTGCAACGCTGTCAAAGCTACTGGCGCGACCATGGGGCTTGATCTTGTTGATCACTTGCACGGGTCTCGCGCAAACAAAACCATATATGAAACCACGTGCTCCCGCCACAAGCTTTGACAGCGTTGCACGGTAAGTATGAAACAGAGTATTTATATAACGACAAAATCTACCCCTTTGCATTTTTTTCATTTTTGCACACCACTACTTGCGCGCATAAATCACCCAATTAAGACTGGCACATTGCTTAAACGGGTCTGAGCAAAAGCTATCCACAGACCCAGAATTTTTGCCTATCCAGTTATTGAATTTATCCCTGAACTCGTATTAAAATTAATTCTTATCGTTTATTGCTGCGAGTTAATTTTAACCTGGTCATTTTTTTTTTATTATGACTCCCGTACCAGTCCTACTTTGGGTTTACCGAACTCAATATCTAAACCTGACTGTAATTTTTGTGGTTTCTAGTCTCGTGGTTTTGGTCAAAATAAACACCCAGCTACCTAGATGAGACACCTTACCACCCAAAAAATAGTTCATTTGTTTTTATTTTTGAGGTATTTAATTCCTCGAGTTAGAACTTTGGAAACCCAAGTCTATCACGTCATCACGTTTTTCTGGAAATCCACAAAGAGCCAAACCCATGCACGACAAAAGGGCCGGCCTGTCATATAAATCTGATCACATTGGAATATGTGTAATTGGCCTCCGAAATCCCCGCGGGGTGCTAACGGTGCACAGGAAATTTTATATTTTTCAACGGGCCGGTTGTTTCGGTGTGCATGTGTCTCGCCATTTGGCTCAGGACGATTTTCGCGTTTTGTTCTGACCACATTTGCTTGAGACGTGAGCTCGGAGCGTAGGCCCCTGAGCAAAAAGAGGCTGTACTTGAAACAAAATTGAAATATATATTGAATATAAATATTAATTTTTTATTCATTCTGTATTATATTTTCACATTCGAAATACGCGCGCAAGGTAATCAAAATATATCATAAATATGAATCAGAAAAGATTTTAGATGTAACAAAAATATAATTGCTTGCCCCTCAAGATGAGATTTGTGTATTAAAAACCGGCTACACAATTTTTTTATTTTTTTTATTTTGGATGTAGGCAGAAAATGGTGTCCCTGTGGTATTTGAAGGTACTACTACATACATCCCACACTACACATTAGAAACGAACACGAACACAAACACCATGACGCACTGAACACCTGAATCAAAGTCCCGTTCACCGCTCCAGAGCCTTATATAGCCTACATATTGAAGGTAATCATTTGGCCGGTGACTAACTCTGCACCTATTAACCCTCTCGGTGGCAAATTTTATAAACAAGTAGGGAACTTCATTTTTTTTAATTGACACATTATATTGATAGAGTATTAGAATTCAGCAAATTGTTTATTTGTATCACAAGCGTAGTTCTTTCTACGTGGGTGGGAAGCATACTTCCCACTGCCCCATCTGTGGGCTACTTTCCGTGAAATTTTCGGAAGCATGGTTTTTTGCAGAGGGGCACAGAACACGCAGTGCATGCGTACCTGGTTCTTTTTTCATGCCGCTTGGTGCTGCAGTTCCTGCATCGGCGGTAGTTGAAGTTTTCGATTGGAAAGTGCTGTCCTACTCCGGTCAACTTGACCTCTTTGGGCACACGCATGCCCTTAGAAAGGAATTACGGGGTCCTCCCTCTCTTCTTGCGTGACGTGCGGCTACAGATGAGCTGCCTTGCGAGCTTCAGTCTAAAAGAAAGCTGATCTTTCTTCTGCAACCCCACGGTGTTGTACAAAACGAAGGCATTGCCAAGTGAAAGGTCCACAAGGAAATAAAAAAATCCTCTGCCACCACTTGAGTGCACGGCGTCCGATGGCGTACCTCTCCCGCAGCTAGTCGAACTTGTCGACGCCTCCCATTATTTACTTGTAGGTCGCAACAACCTCGGGGCAGGTGACAGCCGTCTTCGTTCCATCTTTACGTGTTCTTGAGACAGAAGAAATGTATGTCGTTGGCCATATTCATTCGTTCATACATCCATTCGTTGGTTCATTGATTCATTCAATCATACTACGCTTGTAACTCGGTAGGATATAGCTTTCTTTGAGACCAGAAAGGCTAGATGCCTGACAAACACAGTTACCTTTATCGATGGACATGCAGACTTGGGGTCTGGGACAAACGCGAAGAAAGAACAAAGCCTCCGGCACCTAGCACGTCCGACGCACGCAGTTGGCGGGATATAATATAAAAATCAAAGTACTACCCCTGGCAGGAAAGATACAACATATTTTTTCTTAGTGCATGCGAAGAAATCCTAACAGAGGGCACCACATTCCGCAGATGGGAAGCGAGCTTCCCTACGGACATATTCATGCCAATCTTTATATTGGGATGTAAACTTCCCACCGCCCACGAGAGGGTTAAGGTTCCAAGTATTCGATCTTCTCCTCGGGAGTCTGTCAAAGGGAGAACAGTGTTTTGAAGTTCGTGAATGATATCTCTTACTAGAAAGCATTGGTACAACTAATAATAATTCGGCGCAGTCGCTAAAACAATATCCACAAAAACGGCTCCTATAAGAAATGTCATTGCTTCTCGGCATAGCACCACTCAGGACGCCTCGAGTCAAGGCAGTTTCTTCACTTTAAAATAGCTATTTTGCCTTTCTTTACTAGTTGACTATTTAATATGGTCATTAACGTCACTATATTAAAGTCACTACTCACATCACGTACAATGGTGAGATGCACATTCAGTGAACTAACATTTTGCTAACACAGCCACGCAAAACATATCTGCTCACAGCACTTGCTGAAGCTTTGCAGCATCAGCAAGTGTTGTGGTTGAAGTTCCCGAACCCCGTTTCTGATCGGTGTGCAAGAAACTCATCAGGTGTGTTCTTGATAGAAAAAAGAAAACAATAACATAAACTGGGCTGATTTATCAGTGCGATGCTGCCCAACTCAATTGACAAACTACTCAAATGTTGTATTTAGGCACTTCAGTGTACTCCACATCTGCTTTAAGTGAACTTCTGATAGGCGATCTTTTCAATACTTTGGTAGTTTAAGTCAAACTACCAAAGTATTACAGTCGAAAGATACTTAGATTATAAGACAACAGTATTTACGATTTCCAGGTATTTTAAGAGTATTTTAAGAGAGGATGAGCATCGTACCGGCGTGCGGTCGTGTATCACTACTGCGTGGTGCACGTTAAAGACCCCAGGCTAGCGGTTGTACTGCACTGGCTAAATTGCTCATCTACAGCGAGCGACTCGTCGCAACATTAAAAATGGCTGACCAACGACTCGCTGTATAAATATCCACACAACCCCAATTATTATTATAAAAGTATTCTGCACATATTTTTGATCGCTGCATTTTTATTTGGGTTGGAGTATATTTTGCATAAAATAAATTAATATTTTAAGAAATCTATGTGAAAGGAATTTTGTGCCTACAAATTTAGTATTTACATAGTTTAGAACGCATGAAGATTACTTCAAATGCAGTTTAAATAAAAATATTTTAAAAAGATTTTCCAGAAGTATATTTTAGTACTAAGTAAAAAAAAAAAAGGAAGTGGATATTTTCAGTATATTTTACAGCGGAGCTGTCCCCAGGGTCGATGTCCATGTATGTGGGCACAAACCTACCTGAACAACTACCGCCATCTATAAGCGACGGCGGCAAGCACACAAACAGTATGGTTTCCGCCGTCGCTTGTAGATGGCGGCAACATTTCCAGCTATAATAGAAGAATGGATAGTTGGGCGCGTTGGTGGGAATTCATTGTAGGAAACAGCGCGAAAAACAGACGACGGCAAAGAAGAAGCACACAGTGTATCGAGTACAGCTCCGCTGGTCTTCCTTCTTCACGAGAGCGGAAAGGCTGAACGATTTTTTTTGTGTGCTTCCAATTATGAACTGTACTTGAAATACACTCAAATTAGAATGTGGCATATTTCAAAGGTCTTAGTTTTCGCTAAGGTGCAACTGGCCCCCTTGCACGAAAACTGGTGCAGCCGTGAGCGTTCCAAAGAAAGCTCGCGCAGAAAAAAACAAGCGAAGGACCAGGGATGTCAAATTCGGGATATAGAAAAATGCCCCACTGTATCGAAGCGCCACCACACACGATTCCTCGCGCTGATGTACAAGCCTGGAAGTAAACGGCTCTGCCTTGAAGGCGTTCCCACCGCCATCTGTTGGTTCAGAATCACACTAACCAAGGGTGGGGTTGCACCTTAACAAGGACAAAAACCATCTGCTCATCGGAAGAGGACAAAAGAAAGGAGAAACAAACCGTCATTGCTGACCTTAAAAACAAAAAGTGGCTACACGAGCAGCTTCATCCATCGCGTTGCCCGCCGTGTAGGCCGAAACCACGGTGGAAGAAATACATTTAGGTGATGACTCTCTGTCTCGCGCGGCGACCACATTATGTTCGGCGCACCCACGGCCGGACTGGAAGCGCGCGCTTTCTTTCTCTTCTTACGGCCTTTGCAATTGGGGCAATCGCCACCTCCCGCCGCAATTCGCGGCCGGCGCTGTCACCTCACCCCTGGTAAGGCCCCTGTATGAGAAAGGTAGCGACATCTCCTCCCTCCTCTTCCTCTTTTTTTCTCTCTCGCCCTCGCGCGTCGACGGTGGCGCCGCATGGATTGCTCCCAGCTAGCAGACGCTCTCGCTTGGATACAATGCGGTGGAAGGTTGTTTCCGTTAGTTTTCGTGCTTCGCGATTGCATTTCGGTCGCGAGTTCTACAGTTTAACGCGTAATTGACTACAGAGACTTCCGAGATATCAGCAGAACGACTTGACGGCTTAGAAAACGCGAACTAGGGCGAAAATGGGCACGCGATGCGAGCACGGTCTACGCTACTATGCTACCGGAGTGAGGCTCTGTTTCGCCCTCGCGCGAGCAAAGCCGCCTACTAGTGCAGCAGCGAACTCTTGTATGTTGCACAGTGACTTTGGTACGATTGAAGGCAGTGTTTTTGTATCACCGCACGCGTGCCCCAGACGCAAAGGGAAATCACACGCTCGTTCTTTCGTCGCTTCGTAAGGGAGGCAAGACGCGACACGTAAGCACGAAGCGATTGCTGTTTTTTTTTTTCTTTCACAAGTGACGAACTCTCCTTAAAGCGACTGTACTTCGTATCACCTTAATATAGACCAACCACAGAGGCTACAGACGTGAGCGGGCAGCTTTGACTCGGGCTCCCGCTGCACGAGCGTTCTCGCAGCCGACGCGCGATCGAACGTAAGGAGCCTCCTCTTGTAAAGTTCGCGCTTAGTTCATGTTAAGCGGAGATTTCTGTGGTCTAGATAATAAAACAAATGTTTCCCTTTTTGACGATAGTCGTCCTTGGCGTGCGCAACGTGTCTTAATAGTTGCGCAAAAACGATCTACTAACATTTGATCCCTATTGCTGCAAAGGGGCGGCTGAGAGCTTGCACCCTCTACGTGGCATAACGAAATCGAAATATCCTGCGTAAAAGAATCTTAGCAGAACGACCGAAAACCCAAACTATCCGCTAACACCTAAAACGTTTCAAAGCTTTATGGTTTTGAAAATTTCTTGTGATGCCCTGCGTGTACTTTGCTTTTACCAGACATTGCCAGCTTACTCGGCTCATTACAAAGACTTTGTAAGCTTACTTGGCTTATTAGAGGCACGACATTATCTCTTCACAGCAGTGCACCCTTTATGGACAGCCGTTTCCCCAACTAAAATAATCTTGTTTTATTCATCAAGCGATGACATAGAACAATCTTGGCTCTTGAAAGCATTTCTTTATTACTGCAAATAACCGCCACATAGGCCTTCAAGTTCGGCTGCCAGTGACTGTTAAAAAAAAAATAAACAAAAAAAAAGATTAAAACTAAAATTAAGTCACAGGTAATGCATATTATTGTTTTACAACACACCGAATCACAAGGACTACAAAGACAGGCTATTAAGGCTACTTTTCACAGAGTTGCTTCGCTGTGCTCAGACCGCTTGTGAGGGTCTGAGTCACAATTCGAAGAGGATTATACTAATCCTGTTACAATCTAATTCCTGCCGTCTCAAGTGATCGCAATGTAGCACAGCGAAGCGCAACTGTATGAAGCAGCCATTAACCTGTATATGTAGACCTTTAGAAGCTCCACCTCCAGGCCAGCACTAGCTTTTGCTTTTGATAAAAAATTGTTTCCACAGCGAAATGATGGCAGACGGCGACAGGTGTGTGCTGAAGACGGAGCTTCTGCTTCTACTGCACTCACTGGTGAGGTAACTGAAAACATCAAGGCACGTATACAAGAAGCTGAATCCCAACCATCACACGGTGAATGACTAGCTTGGACAAAAGTCAACGGCGATACATAAAAATATTAAGGCACGGATACTATAGAAGTTGTATCCCAGCTATGATAAAGCTTCCACAAAAGTCAACAACGAGGTACATAAACCTATTAAGGCACAGACTCTAAAAGTTGAATCTCAACTATCAGAAGGTAAACGACTAGCTTGCACGAAAGTCAACGGACATATAGAAAAGATTCCAAGACCAAAGGCTGAATCTCGTATCACAAAGTGAATGACTATCTTGCACGAAAGTCAACTCGTATCACAAAGTGAATGACATCTTGCACTATCTTGCACAAAAGTCAACGGCGAGGTACATAAAAGTATTAAGGCATGCAGATAATAGAACTTGAATCCCAGCTATGAGAAAGTGAATGACAAGCTTGCACAAAAGTCAACGGTAAGATATATAAAAATATTAAGGCACGGATACTAGAAGCTGAATCCCAGTTATATATAGCTCAAAATGCATGACTAGAATACACGAAATTCAACGGCGAGATGCATAAAATTATTAAGGCACAGATGCTAAAACTTGAATCGTGGCTATCACAATAAATGACTAGCTTGCACACGGCGAGACAAGTAAAAATAATGAGGCGCGCGCACACACACACACACACACACACACACACACACACTAAAACCTTCCGGCGAGCTGTGTCGTGCTTGTCGAATGGAATGCTGTAGAACTTGAAGAATTTCTTGCCGTCGCTGTTACGGTTGCTGCACCCAAAAGCGCAGCACCCCGTCATAGCTGACGAACTAACGCCGAGCGAAAACCGAAACTATGTGAAGCTTGCGTGCGAAGTGCAGACATGGAATGCTGAAGAACTTGCCATCGCTGCGACGGTTGTTGCACCTGTTGCATCCAAAATCGCAGTAGCCCGTCAGAGGTTACGAACTGACGCCGAGCGAAGCCCAGACCCCCAAACCAATCTCCTCAGACGCGCCATATGCTGCTGCATTCACACTGGCGGTTTGACCGAATTTGCGAATGCTCTTGCTTAAATACTTATTACAAATTCACCCGCATTTGATGGCGACAACGAGCGGAACCGCATGGCGGTTGCGATTCCAATTATTCAAATGCCAGTCTGAATGCAGCAGCTTACCCAGGCAGTTAGTAGCCGACGGTGCCTGGCGCGCCGACGCCGCCGCCGAGTGACTGGAGCAAAAATGGCGCCGCGGGCCCTCAAAAAGCAAAAACAACCAAAACAAAAGCCGCGCGCTGTGAGCCCCGCCTGGTGGATTGCAATCGTCCAATGAGAGGAGCGGGCGGCATTCTTCAGGAGATGTCGCTACCTTTCAGTATAGAGGGACCTTAACCCCTGGTAGAGTGCCTTCATACACACGCGCGCTTTTGCTTGAGTGGTGACATCTCAGCCATTTTCACGCCCAATCGTTTTCTTTTATGAATTTTGAAGTGCGCGCAATACGGTGTCACTCAGCTCGAGCGCCCAGCTTTGGCTAATGCATAGACGCCATTTTATCGCCCAAGTCACGCACCGAGTGCGCGAGAGCGTCACGCGCTGGCACATTCAGTGCAAAAATGGATGTCTTCACCCTGAAACAGACAGACATGTAGGCACCCTAACCCCTGGTAGAGTTCCTGTATTGGGCAGGAGATCGAACTATAGGGGGCGCTTTATCGAGCTTGTTGTCCCCACAGCCCGGTGTTTACCAACACAGCATAACAAAGAAATTGAACCTGGCCGAGCACGGTCTGGGCACGAGCGCTTCGCTCTGACCAGTGCTTTGGTCGCACGAGGAGTGGCCTTCGAATCGTCATCTTCGATTTCTCGGATCAAAAACAAACAAGAAAATACGGTTTGTTGTCCCCACAGCTGAAGCGCACCGCTAGAGGCGTGACTGTTCGATCTCCTCCCCAATAGGCTCCCTACGGGAGCCAGAGTTGCGCGTTCACGCATGGCATGTGGATTCAGCTCCTCACGTGACTGAATTCGGCGAATAGCAGCGCCGCGCGTTCGAGGCGCGCGGTGGGCTCAAAAGCCTGGGAACGTACGCCGGGGCGCGTGCAACGTCTACTTTGCTGCACGACACTTGATACGGCTCCTCACGTGATCGGATCTCGGCGAATAGCGGCGAGGGCGGCACGCGGCATGTGGAATCAAACGCGCAACTCTGGCTCCCGTAGGGAGCCTATACAGGAACTCTAACCCCTGGGTTACCCTTTGCCGTTTGCACAGAGCGCGTCTGACAGTGTATCTCAGCGCTGTCGCAACTTGCGGCCGAGATTTTTATAGCCTTTGACACCTGATCCTTACGTTTAGACCCTCAGCCACTATCTAATGCGCTTCTGATGAGCCCAAAATGGTGAATATTTGACGCACATCTCCGAAAGATTTGGGAGTAAAAAGTAGTAAGTAGAGACAGCGAATGCAATAGCGGAAAAACTATACTCGTCTTTACCTCCAGGACTTCTGTTCAACTCAAGAACAGGAGGAGACGGACCCCCTCTACGTGAAGGAACTTTAAATGATAAATAATTCGTACACTCTCGTGAAATGTAATCAGGCCCAATCTATCTATTGCCGTGGTCTGCATAATTTCATAGGCCGCACATGAAGTCGGTCAGCTAGTCTAGACGAGGGTGTAGTTGTCTGTACAATTCTCGCACAGTGCATATTACAGCCTAATGTGCCTCCTCGATGGCTTGTGCCCTTGTGCACATATCCAGCTGATTTTTTGTTTCTGTCCGTGACCGTCTTTGCATGGTTAGTCAGAAGTATTCTGAAGAACTTGTTGCAAATTAAACCAGCCAAGCGCTTTCAGTGACTGTTGTCAATGCCCTCTGGGCAATGTAGGAATGGCGCGCCTTCAAGATAGGGTGCAATCAGTAGTTGCAGAACTTCGTGCACATTTGTACACGGAAGGTGCTTAACAGCCTTTAAAAAAAAAAAAGCAACAATATTGTCCAGAAGTGCGAGGAACCTAGGATTTAGATAATGAAGTCCGCTTTTATCCTGGCCTTGGAATAAGACGAACAGAGGATCACCTCTGTTACTCGTAGTCAACAGCATAACACAGGCGTCGCACCCAAACTCACTAATGAGTTCAATAAACCGTTGCCAAAACAACAACCTACGAAGCTCGAGCGCAAAGCAGCTCGAAGGGACTCCTCGAGTGGGGTGAAGTGGGGTGAGGTGGTTGCGCCGCTGGCGGCAAGCAAGTGAACTACATACGGAGAAAAAATGTCATTGACTCGCGGGCGATTGCAAAGGCCGTAAGAAGAGAAAGAGAGCGCACGCTTCCAGTCCGGCCATGGCGCACCGAGCGCGCTTCACTCGCAGGGGGATAGATGGCGCCCGCGTATAGAGGGGCTTGTGAAGGCTTGTATAGAGGGCTTATGAAAGAAATTATGCATTCTTTACTCGGTCCCTGTGTACTGTGTAGTGAAATGATGGATTTATGTTGGCGCACTGGCACTGATTGCCTTTTCCCCCGTGCGGTTCCTTTTTTTTTGAACGAGAACATTCCGATGATAACTCAACGTGACAAAAATACTCGTATAAATATAAAACTTCCCGGCATAATCTACTGGGCCTTCAATAATTTAGAGTAATTTATAGTAAACGCCTGGGTTGTGCTCGCATGTTTTGTCAAACAAAATGTTTGGTAACAGTTCCGTAAATTGTTTACACACATTGCGTGGCTTTATATGAGGTCGGGTGATTTTTTCCACCCTGCTCCTGCCTTATTGAAAAAAATAAATTCTAATAATGTTACATAGTGAGGCCTACATAATTCTTTACATGCGCATAAAGGTTTTAGCACTACAAATGGTCTATACATACAATGTCAACTTGTACTGTGGAACATACAAACCTTGTGAGCAGAAAAAATTACTATTTATGATGACATAGTGACTGAAATGATGACACAATATGATGACATACTGACTGACATGATAACAAAGTGACTGAAAGTCAAACAATAGTAGCGGTTATAAGACATAAATCACTTTTTATCTATACTCTCAAAATGTCGTGTCACCCCGTCTTACAGGTAAAGAAATACCTGACAAATATTTTTGCTTTAAAATGTACCTAAAAGCTGAATTCACTGCATACTACCAAAGAACGCCATCTCCTACATCCTGTGTTTCTCGCCCATGCCCTTAAACTAAGACGAGCGCTGCTTTGCTGGTTTCTTTATTTCTTGAGCTTGTTTGTTCCTACTCATCGTAATATGCTAACAGTGTTGTCGCATTCGCATGCTGAAGTAGTAGTGGAGCAACTGGGCAATTGTTTCTTCTTTGTGTTCAGCGTATGGAAACGTTATTGTGCATGTGTCAAGAACACTGGAGATTGTGTCCGAGTAGACAGTCTGGTGGCTTTTATTTTCCATGAAGAACTGTTCCGCTTTCTTCAGTAGCTGGAAAATGTTCTTGTTTTGGTGCATAACGCCTCCTCTGTTATTCACGTTTGTCAGTGCAGCTGTCGATGCTGAAAGCGGATCGGCATGCAGGGCAGCGTGTAGCTTTTTTGTATTTTCACGCTCAAGAACCCAGTTACATAATATAGCATGCAGTCCACTGCCTTGGTTTCTTGAGCCTTTTCTGTTCAGACATCTTCGTATTCCCAGTCTTCGACAGAAATTAGACTGTCAAGCTTGGTCTTCACTTGGTCAATGAGATGAGGAGACTAGGCAGTAACTTGCGATCGATCCTCGGGATTGCACGACGCCACTGCTCCAGGCGAGCGTCATTCGATGGAGCTTTAAACAAGGACACTCGCTCTGGGCAGTTCCGGTACCCCGAATTGCCGGGTAAGAGACACAATCCAAAGAACACTTTATGAAAGGAACATGATGGCTTTTTACAGATGGCTGCTCGAGCGAACACCGCGAGATCCACCCCGAGTTTGTTGATGATGATTATATGGCCTCGCGGATATATACAGCATTTCTCTCCCCTAAAGATCTAAACGCTCAGGAGGTCGTCTTTGTCTGGTAGATCGTCTGAGACTCGGCACCGGTGAGGTGGTCCCTTGGTCATG
The DNA here is from genome assembly GCA_013358835.2 of Ixodes persulcatus. NCBI lineage: Eukaryota > Metazoa > Arthropoda > Arachnida > Ixodida > Ixodidae > Ixodes > Ixodes persulcatus. The sequence continues at coordinate 18,537 of JABSTQ010006344.1, read as the reverse complement.
CGCTGCACTCGAACGCGTAGCAGGTGTAGGACCTGTCGCAGGCAGGCCCGTTGGCGAGGGAACTCGTGTCCGGAGCTGATCAGCATGCCGCCGCTGCTCCCCTTGTGACGTATCCACCGTTGCCATCCGGGCACCCTCGGACGACCGGATGACTCCAGGAACCCAGTGATGTCCTACACCAAAATTGCGTGACCACACGGTCCTGCCAGCGAATAAAGGACGGCTGCTGCTCTTGGATGGGCGTGAGTGCGAGTGGTCTGGAAGACAGCAGTCAATCCGGGACCGAATGCGGTAGCCGAGTAACAGCTCGGATGAACAATTCCCATCTTTTGTGGGGGTCCTCCGGTAGCGGAAGAGAAATCTGGCAAGCCTTGTTTTAAGATTGCCAGGCAATACTTTGTGAATGCCCTCCTTAACTGTGCGCACCGCACGCTCGGCTAGTCCGTTTGACTGTGGATGGTATGGAGCCGTAGTCAGGTGCTGTACGTGGTTGTCTTGCAAAAACTGTTTAAAAACAGCGCTGGTAAACTGTGGTTCATTATCTGACAGCAACGTTCTTGGCAGCCCGAACCGCGCATAGATAACGCGGAGTGTTTCCACTGTGGTCTCGGCGGATGCCGTCTTCATCGGTATCGCCTCTATCCACCTGGTGCTTGAGTCGACTACAATTAGTATCATCTGACCCTCCAGCGGACCAGCATAGTCTACATGAAGGCGTGACCAGGGCTGGTTGGTGACCGGCCAACTGATGGTAACCTCAGCTAGGGGCATCGAAGAGGCCTGGATGCAAGTCTCGCACCTTCTTACAAGATCTTCGATGTCTCGATCAACTCCAGGGTACCAGAAGACGGTTCGAGCCACACTTTTCATGGCTGACATTCCTCGATGGGTGTCATGGAGGGCCGATAACATTCGGGAGCATGCGGCTTGGGGCAGAACCACTCGATGTCCCCAGTAGACAAGGTCGTGATTGACAGTCAGTTCATTTCTCTTGCTGAAATAGGGCTGGAACCTCTTCTCTGTCTCAGCAAGGTGCCCTGGCCACCCCTGCTGAATCCAGATCTTCACTTGACGGAGCGACTGGTCCTGCTCTGTCATGTCTGCTAGCTGCCTAGCCGTTAAGACACCAACATCCAGACTCTGGGTGTACAACATGTATTCCGTGGGCTCGCCATCGTTGCGACACGGCGTCTCGTCAGAAACTGGCAGCCGACTAAGGGCATCGGCATTGGCATTGTCCTTTCCCTGGCGATACAGCAGATCGTACTGGAAGGATCCGAGGAGTAAGGCCCAGCGCTGGATTCTTGCCGCAGCCATTTGTGGTGTTGCCTTGTCTGGGTGAAACAAACCTGTCAGAGGTTTGTGGTCTGTGACAAGTGTGAACTTGTGTCCATACAAATAATCTCGGAACCGTGACACTCCAAAGACTAGAGCAAGGGCCTCTTTCTCAAGCTGTGAAAGTTCTGTTTGGCCGGCGTTAGTGTCGTCGACCGAAAACCAATTGGATAATCTGTGCCATTGGTGCAATGTAATAACACTGCCCCTACCCCTTTTGGAGAGGCATCGCACTCCAACTTCAAGGGCTTGTTTGGGTCGAAATGCACTAGGAACCGCGTGGTCTCCAACGCCTTCTTTGTCCCAGTGAACGATTTTTCCTGTTCTTTTTCCCACTGCCATTTTGCACCTTTAGCTAGCAGCTGGTACAGAGGCGCCAAGTTTGTAAACATGTTAGGCAGAAATGTACTGTAATAATTTATCAGGCCAAGGAAAGATCTTAGCTCGGTCACAGAAGTTGGCCTTGGCGCCTGGGACACTGCTGACAAGTTGTCTCCTGTGAGGTGCAGACATCTGGCGTCAATGCGATGGCCTAAAAATGTCACCTCCTCTTGTCGAAACTTGCACTTCTCTCGGTTGACTTTCAGTCCACTGTCTCGCAATCGCTGAAGCACTCGGCGGAGGGCAGTGTCATCCTTTTTCTTTTCTGCGACAATGATATCGTCTAGATACACTTGTACTCCCGGCAGGTCATTCAACAGGGATTCAATGCGACGCTGAAATATAGCAGGCGCGGACGCAATCCCAAATGGAAGCCTGTTGAAGCAAAACATCCCTTTGTGGGTGTTGAGCACCGTCATCTTGCGAGATTCCTCGTCCAAGACCAGCTGGTTGTAGGCATTCCTAAGGTCGAGGGTGCTGAAGACTTCCCCGCCGTTCAACGCAGCAAAACTATCTTCCACCCTGGGCAGGGGATACTGTTCCGTCTTCGTAGCGGCGTTGACTGTTTGTTTGAAGTCTCCACAGAGCCTGATGTCCCCGTTCTTTTTCACTACCGGCACGACGGGTGTAGCCCAGTCGGAAACCGTCACCGATGACAGTACACCCTCCCTGACCAGTCGGTCGACTTCGTTTGACACTTTCTCACGAAGGGCATAGGGCACTGTACATGCCTTGAAAAAACGAGGAGTGGCTCCATCTTTTAGGTTCAGGTGAACTGGAGGTCCCTTGCAAAGACCTAGAGTTGGCTCGAACACGTCAGCAAAGTTGTCCAGCAGGATCTTCAATGTGTCCGGTTTGGGCGCAGCAGGCGTAGCTACATGTAAGTTTGCCAGTGTGTTTCCCGAGGAAAGCACAGGCACGCCCAATTGGTTAAATGCCTTGATCGTGTCTCCGCCACAAAGGATAGGCCCCGTGGAATTCACCACAGTTAGTGATCCTGCCACTGCCTGTCCCCCGAACTTCACTGTCATCTCTATGTTCCCTGCGATAGAAATAGGTCCCAGGTAACACGAAAGTCTCAGCTCTGTTTTCTTCAGAGTGGGCCACTCGGACTTGTACTTCTCGTACACGTCTCGCGGTATAACGCTTACCGGGGATCCAGTGTCAATTAGCATCACGAGTGGTACGTTGTTCCAGGTCATTGTTCTATGAATGGGCCTCACTGTACTGGTGTTGGATGACTTGTGCGCCACCAGCGTAACCAACGTATCCGGCTCATCCAAATCGGAAGTGTAATCCTCGTCCAGTGCGTTAGTCTTTTGCGTGTAGCGAGGCTCCTTTTTGGTGCCCCGGCAGGCCCTGGCGAGATGTCCGCGGTTTCCACACTTGAAGCAAGTAGCCCGCCGGTGTGTGCAGTCTTGTGACAGGTGGAACTCATTACCGCACCTTCCGCAGGGTCCTCGGCTATCCCCGGTTTTGTTTCAAAGTTTCGGCCTGTTTTTCGGGTAGCGTCCCGACTGAACAAGGTGAGCGCCCTCTTCCACGCTAGCCTCCTGCTTCTTCATGCGCCGTGAGCTTTCTGCAGCCTTCTCGGATGCAATGGCGAAATCTTCAGCCTCTTCAAGGGTGAGTGTCCGCCTGGTGAGCAGATGTCTGCGTACGTCGTCATCACGAAGCCCACAAACCAGACGATCTTGTGTCATGCGGTGCAGCATTTCGCCAAAATTGCAGTCTTCGGCCAGTCTACGCGCCTCCGTTACGAATGCTTGTACGGATTCTCCGTCCTCTTGGTTTCGCATGAAGAAATTGTAACTTGCTGCGATCTCGTTTACTTGCGGGGCATAGTACTCTTCCAGATGCTTTACGACATCTTCGTAGCTTAGCTCGTTAACCTTCTTGGGGTGACAACGGCCTAGAAGCACTTTCACCACGTTGTCGCTGGGGGCAGCCACCAATAATGCCCGCCGTTTCGGTTTCTCGATGCTGTGGCCTTCGAAGTAGGCCTCCAGCCGTACCTTGTAAGTATTCCATGAGCCCGTTGTCTCGTCAAACTGCGGTGGACGGGCCGTCATGGCTGGAACTGCGAAAGATTGCGAGTTGCTTCACCGTCTCGTCGCCGACTGTTACATCGCAGCCTGAGTAACGCCGGGTAAGAGACACAATCCAAAGAACACTTTATGAAAGGAACATGATGGCTTTTTACAGATGGCTGCTCGAGTAAACACCGCGAGATCCCCCCCGAGTTTGTTGATGATGATTATATGGCCTCGCAGATATATACAGCATTGCACGACGCCACTGCTCCAGGCGAGCGTCATTCGATGGAGATTTAAACAAAGACACTCGCTCTGCGCAGTTCCGGTACCCCGAATTGCCGTTGGGAACGAGGCATGTCTTTCCCATTCTTATAGCATAACTTCTTCTTCGGGTTAAGGCTCATCTTCGTGCACGATTGTGGCCCCTGTGATCGACACAGCACGAGAGCAAAACATGAGGCCAGCCACTTACCGCACACCACCACCACACCGCGAAAAAGGCGAGCAAGCTACGCCCCCGACACCGTGGCCGCCGAGGAGAAACATCATACCCATGGCACGTTGCTCACACCTCAGCGCCCTCCGCGGCGGAGCGGAACAACTATACTTCGTTTCACCTTATGTTGTACCGCAGCGAAGGCTAGAAGCGCGAGCTCATAGCGTTGGTAGCTGCTCTTAGGTCACGAGAGCTTGTGCCGCCGGGATGTGCCCCAGAGCAAGGAGCTCGCGCTTGTAGCCTTTCCTGCGGTACATCATAAGGTGAACACGATCTGGTCGCTCGCTCCACGCGGGAGGAGCGGCCAGAGTCACCACCTAAATGTATTTCTTCCAACGTGGCCGAAACCAAGGACATGTGCAGCAACAGTCAAGTGCGAATTCCCGCCCAACCTCGCGCATCAGCGTTCCCCACATAAACGAACAAGCGAGGCACCGGCACGTGTATTTGCTAAAGAGGGTATCTAAATGGCCCATAAACCTGTGTCTACCTTTGGACGACTCATGCCACGTCCAAAAGATCGCCCTGCTAAACAAAGAGCACAAGCCCAAGGCGTTATATATAAGATTCCTTGCGGTGTTTACGCGGCCACATACATCGGCGAAACAAAGAACTTTACAGAGAGAATTCGTCAATATAAAAATTACGTACGGAAGTTGGATCAGGAGCGCAGCGCGGTCGCTGAGCGACGTCAAGGACCATCGTATTGACTTTGAGAACGCATGCATCATTGACGTTGAGACAAATCCCCTAATCCCCAAATCTCGAATCCTGGCATATTCAAACAACGCCACGGAACATGAATTTGTCTCTCGGAGCTTTACCATTTGCATATGTGAACGGGCTTCGTCGCTTTATTGAAAAGGTACAGCCGTAGAAGAAGAGGACTAGATACCCACCGTAGAAGAAAAAGAAAAGGACACTGCTCCTGAACGGCCATAGCCGTAGGCGCCCCTGAAGAAGAGAACTAATTGGCCTCGAAACGTAGGGTCTCTATAGAGGGGCTTGGTTGGTGTTGGAACTTTTTAATAATTAATTACTCCCAACTAGACAGATCTTTGCCAAATGTTTACTTTTTTAGAACCATACATGCTTTGAACCTGACGCCATCCCGACAGCCCTCAAGCGGGCACAAGAGAAAATGGGAGAGAGGAACTCCCCACTCAACCGGACTCGTTTTTGTGTGTACCAGACGTCGCTATTCTCCAATGTTGTAGAGGGAGAATAGCGCTAATACTTCACAGCGCACAAAGGACGACACACCATCAAAACAGATTCACACAAAGAAACAACACTCACGCAGCAGCGCTGCGTGAGTGTTGTTTCTTTGTGTGAATCTGTTTTGATGGTGTGTCGTCCTTTGTGCGCTGTGAAGTATTAGCGCTATTCTCCCTCTACAACATTGTAGAAGATTAACCTGTCCCTCAAAATTCACACAAAAGCCACTTTGCGGTTAATTGCGGTGGTTCGATTGCTGGAGTGCTTCAAGCGCTGCGTTGGCTGGAACGGCCAGGGCATTAGACGACGTCAGCCTCGCCGCAGCTTTGCTCATCCCGAGACAGAGTACGTCAGGATTGCGCCAGATGTGACGTGGTGTTCGCTGGCTGCTCTCCGAGCGCTTGTCAAGTGGGCCGTCTATAATGAAAAATACAGCCATCAGGCTCAAAATGCAAACGTACGATTGTCATTTACGGATATTGTGGTTCATATTCAGCCTATTTCTGAACACGACGGATGCATTTCAAATTTCGTTGAAGTATCTCTCTAAGGAAACGTTGACTAGCCTGGCAACCACAGCAGCGTAGTCTGACAACCGGGGGATGACTACTTCCGTCCGCCATTTCGTGGCTCTGACACACGGGAACTTTATGCGATTTCTCAGGAATAAACAGTACAAAAAAGTAACGCCATTTTTATTTTATCGTGAAATCCGCTGGTTCTAGCGGGAAACCAGTACCGACCATTGGCCAAGCTCTCTCAGTATAAAGGGCTCTGAAAACGAGATGCGCGTGCTTGCAGCATCGGCTTCGCTCGAACTTATGCTGCAACAGAGAATAGTGCCGAGGAAAAAAAAGAAAAGGGCAGCAGACTCCTGGCTGCGGTCGGTACTGTGTTTCGGTTGCTGGAGGAGGTCTTTTGCCGGCCGCCATGACTGCGCGTGAGCCTGTGGAAACCCGGACGCAAGCATACCTGCCAGTACACTAGCGCTTTTGGGACAAAGGTAAGCGAGGAAGCTCTGTTCTCGTCTCTCACGGAACGAACCCGCAATATTTTACTGGTAATGTATTTGCCCCATATCTGAAAGATGGAGCGAACCAACGGACAGGAAGATGACATTGAAGGGTAAAGTGAACAGAAAAGCGCACAAAAAGACAAGGACAGAGAAAATGAACATCTTCTGTTCACTATACCACCATACGAACTCGCCCAGCTTATCACACCTCTGTGTTGCAGGGCAACTCCGCTTAATTTTGCCACGGCAGTTTTAAACTAAATCAGCATCCCTAATTTTGAGGTATACTTTTTTTTATCGTATATATAATTTGTAGGAAGCTGATTTCGAAGGTTTGCTCTCGAAGTTTAAGGGGAAACCAAAACTGTCTGCTTAAAATGAACAGGAACACTTGTACTTGATTGCCTTTGCGACGGCCGCGGCTATGTGATGTCATGTTCGTACCGCGAAGCATTCGGCGCGCTCAGTCAACACCACTATCTTGGAGGTGTTAGCTCAATCACATAAATAGTTTTAAAGGGGAGAGCAAGTTGCTCCCAATTTAAATGATTGCTTTACACATACGAGCAGTGTCCGGAAAGTATACAGTCATTTGAATATATCGGAACTCGGGCCGCAGCATCGATGTCAGTTTGAAGAGTGTCAGACGGGACGTTACGGCGCATTTGTGTATAATCATCACTTTACGTCTGCTCATTATAGGTAGCGAGACGTCACCGAATCAGATGAATTATTGTGTAGTAGAGTGGTAAGCTGGGCGAGTTGGTAAACGTTGAACATGGTAAAAATTCGCGCACAAAAAGACAAGGACAAACAAGGAAGGAACACAGAACACAGACAGGCGCGCTGTCGCCTGTCTGTTTTTAATTTTTACCATGTTGAATTATTGTGCGATTGTCGGATTTACTTCGAGTGTGCGAGGTGATTACCGAATATGCATGAAGCTTTCTTCAAATTTTATCATTCATTACCAGAAACTGGTCGAATGATTAAAAGGGATTTTGGAAATGATTTCATAAGGAATGTCGAGGTAAACGTCTGGACGGCGGAGGCAAGCCATAAGAAGAAAAAGAACCGTAAATGTGGGCAGCTGGGGACTGACAGCTTCATCGCGACAGTGCGCCTGCATATTCGTCACTCCTCGTAGAGGGTTTACTGGAAAACTACTGCGTCAGCCAGATAGGCCAGCCCCCTACAGCCCACATGTGGCTCCCGGCGACTGCTGACTTTTCACAAAGCTGGAATCGCGGGTGAAAAGGAGAAGGTTTGAGACCGTTGACGAGATTAATAAGAAAACAACGGGGCCCTGGTGGCGATCCCGAAAGAGGTCTTCATGTGGCATTTTGAACACTGGAGCTCCCAAGGGGAGTACTTGGAAGGACATTGAAGTCCCTGTCCTAGGGTGCCTATATTTCATACGATAGTAAATGGCTCGATACTTTCTGGACATACCTCGTATATAGAGCACCTGGAATAAACATGAACGCGCACAAATTACTTTGATAACCGAGGAGCGGGTTCGGCCACGCTGACTAAGAAACAAGAGCTCATTGTGAAAAGACTGAGTGCGCAGACGAGCTAGTGGGAGACGTTCCCTTTTTTGTCAGTTCGTTCGACTAAAAGTTTTTCTTTTCTGCACCACAGCCTCAGGTGTTAAACGTCATGAAGAGTCCATTGTTGGCGCAGTACGGGAGCTTGGCTCTAGAGATTGCTGTGACTGCATCGCTCTACCAATTTGCTTGCTCATAATCAAGAAACGTGGAAGCCGTTTTCTATCTGAAACCTCATTGAAAAGCTAAAAGTTCTGCGTAAACCAATGGAGCGGCAGCGCGGCTACATCGATCAAAGAAGGCATTAAAACGCGCGTGCCACGTCCCATTAGTTTGCGACATTCGCTCTAATACCCAATTCACACGGCAGCGTAAACGTACCTTTAGCTTAGGTCCCTTAGCTGAAGATACCTCTAGTAAACGGCGATTTTGATCACACGATGAATAAACGGAGCACTTTATGTCTATTGCATTCCTGCTAAACCGCGAGAGAATTCCGTAGATAAACAATTATTTCTCGAAATCGGTTTGACGCGCAGTTTTTGATTATTGTGTGTGGAATATCGCATTTAAAACTTAAATATTATTTCTGTTTGCTTTTGCGGCACTTTATTTTTTTCTCTAAGTCTAAGGCGCACCTAAATGAGTCTTGCTTTAAAACGTCCGACCCTTCTGGCCACACTGGCCCTAAATCGCCTGCGTTTACGAATTTCCGTTGCGGGGTTGGTGACCTTTTTCTGTTTAGCAGCTCCATTTTCCCGCAAAGTCCTCACTGAAGTAGCTAAATAGTGCCCGGCCGAAACAAACCACGTCAGTCGACGGTTACGCCAGTAACGCCATCGAAAGGGATGGACGACGACGAGGATAAAAGTTCCTGGGCGGGCGAGTCGGACGACTCGTCTACAACCTCGAGAAAGGGCTCGCAGTGGTCCATCGGGTTCGTAGCAGACATTGTTTCCCAGAATCCCGGAGAAAAGCTCACCGGAGAAAAGCTCACCGGAGAATAGCTCACCGGAGAAAAGCTCACCGGAGAAAAGCTCACCGCAAAGCCGGCGGATGCGGAGAAAAGCTCACCGGCAATTGAGCGTAAGCGTAGAAAAGCTCACCGATTTTTTTCTTCTGTTCATATGGAGGCTATTGGATCAAGCCTAATGTATATCAATTCATTATTCTTAAAATTTATCAGCTTTATAAAAAAGAAAATGTCCTCTTTTGTAATATTTAAGCTTATCGGATATATTGCTTCCAAACTAATAATTGCGGGCGAGTGTTTTTCGTGGTCTGCTTTCTAGGCAACGAAAGCCTAACTGAAAACTTTATGAACCTGGAGAACAGGAAAAAGTTCGAAAACTTAATCATGTCTGCCTAAAACTAAAAAAAAAAAAGCAAAACGGTAAATTTCGAAAATCACAAAATGTGGATGCGCAACAACGCGGTGCCCGAAAATCTCTATGAAGCTTTTGTTAACCTTTGAAAACAGGATAGAACGGTCACTGGGATATTGAGGTTTCTTTCTCCCACGAACATGCACGTTTTCAAGCCGTTCGTGCTGGTGTTTCCACACTTAGCCTTTGTATGATAGTGCCCTTCTACGGCGAGCCACACACGACCTTCAGAGCTGCACTCTATCACCGTTGTTACTCGTGACCTACATAACAACTGTCTTCTGTAAGGTAGCGAATTGGACGAGTTGGTAAGCGGTATATATAATGAAAACCGCTCAAACGACGAAGTCGGAGTGAAGACAACAAACAGGACAGGACGAAGCTGTTCTCGCAACTAAAGTTTTATTACTGAAAATAAAAGAAAGAAAACAGCGGAGTCGACACTGATAATGATGAACAAACAGTTTCGTCGAACGCCGTTTCATCGAAAAAATGGACGTTTCATCGAACGCCGTTTCATCGAACGCCGTTTCATCGAACGCCGTTCTATCGAACGCCGTTCCATCGAATCGCTGATGGCCGTTTCATCGAATGTCTTTTATATAAAAAGTGTGAAAGATGCTCTTTTATGCACGGATCGAGTGCATTTTCGTGTCATTCACTCATTTTATCGTCAGGTTTTTAAATGTCCGAACTTGTAGCTGTTACAATTTATTTTGATGCAAGTAACCCATGAGGATATTTGTACCAATTTTTATGTTTGTTTCGTATATTGTGCTTATCTGTTCACCCCCTCTGTATTACCCGATGGGCCTTGAGGGTATTGTAACAAAAAAAAAAAAAGTCGCACTCCCGGTAAGAGCGCACTTAGGTTTTGCGCAGGCGCAACTACTTTAGCCATGTGAGCCTCCTAGCCTCTCATGTCTTTCTATTGATACTTTTTTATTTCCCGAAGCTTGCAGTAGCTAAAGCTGAGGTGCTATTTATGAAACTACAACGAAACATTGTTTTTTGTAGCTCTAAGACTCAATGAAGTCAAAAGTAAGTGCGTCACTTCAAATTTTATTTTAAAACTTTCGGGGGTTCATGTGTTCGTGCGACAGCCATTCACCGTTTCAAATGATGAGCAATTGCTCTCAAAAAGTCCCCCACAGCCGTGCTCCGTCGGTTCTCATAAAAAAGGCAGACCTTCTCATTTCTTGCCGCTATGGCCTTCTTCTGGCGAGGAGGCTCTTGGGAACTCAGCATCGCCTCCAGCTTGTCTTCCGTCAGTTGATGTTGTGCGGCGATGCAAGTCAAAAACTTCCAGAACCCGAGATGGGCACCTCCGACCAGCTTCAGGAAGCGGGAATGCCACCCTGGCGTTCAATAAGACGGCGTTCGATAAAACGGCGTTCGATGAAACGGCTTCGATGAAACGGTGTTCGATGAAACGGCATTCGATGAAACGGCATTCGATGAAACGGCTTCGATGAAACGGCGTTCGACGAAACGGCGTTCGTTGAAATGTCCGGTCCCAATTCAGGTTAGCTCGCAAAAAACAAACTTCTTTATCTGACAGAGCTACCGACGGCGCACTGTCAAGCAATTGTTGTCTTTTTTTACGGGTGTCCGATGTTCTGATTTTATACTTGCGGCGTCATTAATACTCAGAACGGGTGATTACTAATTTCTGAGTAATTAGTAAATATGCCCAATAAACTTCAAGAATATTACAAAAAAAGGAGAATTATATTTAATGAAGTGACGAATTCTAATCGTGCTAAATAAACCGATTGCACCATAGAGTTATTACAATAAACGCTAGAGGCTCAGCCGGCGCTAGTGTGCTGTTGCATTTTGAAGCAGACAGCAAGCAGTCAGAAATTGACTTCCGGTAATGCATTCCTATGGGAAAAAGCGAATGCATTTTCTCTCTGCGCTCGACTATAAGAGCAAATATCACGAATCATTTGCACGTACTAGGCACATTGGAACATTTCTCAGTCACGCAGACAAAATAATTGGTCAGTTACAGCATTTTTATTTGAAATTCGTGGCATGACAAACAGTGTTAAAACCACTTCGTACGTGTATTTATGTGCACTCTCGGACACTGTTAGCGCGGACACGGCGTCGACGCTTTCCAGCATGGGGGATATACATGCCAAACGAACGAAGGGCATCTGGAAAACCAAGAGAGACGGCGAAAACTACGCAGTAACACTGGATAAGTAACTCCTCGTGCTTGCAGACGATCAAAATAAATTGAAAGTCACGTAATACAGTCCGATTTGCAATAAATAAGTACTGCTTTATTCTTTCTGCTCGTGAATATGTGCGAAGATGCTTGTTCTGGGTTCAAATCATCACCCGCACGCTCCAAATCTTTGCAAATAGGATGAAGCCAGAGAACAGGTGCCCGATAAAAACTGCCCGAAATAGGAAAGAATAAGAAAACACACTTTTAGTAGCCCACGTAATTTATTCTTTATTTTTCGAACGTTTTTTGAATCACTCGTAAAGATGCACGACGGGGTCATTTTCATATAGTGATAGGGCGTGCATATTAACAATATATAAGCACCAACAGAATGCTGGCGAACTTTGAACACACTTTACATTTCTTTCGGTCGTTATTTTGCTTAGAATCGTCGTTTGTTTCTACATACCTGCCATGGAACAGAGGTTTGGGCCTGAAATATAGCGAAGTTTAACATCGTTCAGTGTTAAAGAAAAAATGCTGTAACTAAAGCAATTACACTATCACCATATTAATAAAGGTACATACTATCCGGTACAACCGAAATAACAAAAGTTATTCATGTTATTTTCCGGCGAAGAGACAAAATTCATACGCGTTTTCCCATAGGAATACACAGGAAGACTGGAAAAGTAGACTGCATGCTGTCTGCTTCAATATGCAACCGGAAGTCCCGTAGACACTAGCGCCAGCTGAGCCTCTAGCGTGTATTGTAATAACTCTATGGATTGCACCAGCCAGTTTGACCACGCCACCGCTGCCGCAATGCATCGAATGAGCTTTAGTCTTTCTGCACGTGCGACAATTACCTCGCTGGATCTATGCGCGTGTGGAGCATGAGGCGGCACGAGCCGTCTTGTGCACTGCTGCCTGCCTCCTGCGAACTAAAGTTATGGCGACGTCACGCATGCTCTGAACGCTTGGTGAGATCGGTCTATTGCCACGTGTGACGCAGAATCCGCGAAGTTAAAAAAAAAAATCGGTGAGCTTTTCTCTGCATCCGCTCAAAGGCCGGTGAGCTTTTCTCCGCATCTGCCGGTTTTGCGGTGAGCTTTTCTCCGGTGAGCTTATCCCCGGTGAGCGTTTCTCCGGTGAGCTTTTCTCCGGTAAGCTTTTCTCCGCCGCCCGTTTTCCACGTGCCACCGCTGCTACCAGCTAGCTGGAGTATGCGTTCCTCGTTAATGTATTATTTCATCACATTTGTGTTCACTATCATTTCATTATTTTACTACTTATGTACATTCAATTTGTTATAATGAATTAAACAAGATCTATTTATATATCTGTGATTTTTATTTTGAGTTCGTGAGTCCGAGGCTACTCCTTGTAGCTGTAAAGGGAGCTTGGCAAGCTCCGTTTAACACAGGACCTCCCTTAGCGAAAGAGACCTTTACGCGCCGTGTGATTACGATCTCCAGCTCCCTTTACTACAGGTACCTGTGCCAAAGGTACCTTTACGCTGCCGTGTGATTTGGGTATAACGTAGTTACTGCTACTGACAGGAGGACGTGCATGTAGCGTGGGCAACTATACTTGGGGACAACCTTTCTTGGCAATGAAGCCAAATCTATCGGTACCCATGGGCACATTGCGCGCCAATCAAATCTGTGCTCGCGATGTCTTCACCTCTTCGGAAATAACAGAAAAAGTTTTCTCCGTGTATGCATAGCTTGCAAATGGCGCCATGGATGGGTACTGAAGGTTATTTATACTTACTGGTTTCTTCGAACAACAACTTCTGCGGTGCGCTACCAACACGGCAAGCCAAACGCTTGCGGCGCGTAAAATACTGACATGGCCACGAATGACGTCGCACGCAAACGAATGACGTCGTCGCGATGAGGAGCGAATAACTGAACAAACTAAAAGGTTAATGGGGCGAAATTGTGCCCAAAACAAAATAGACAAAGCCTAGCATCGCTGGCGTCGATGTCGGCGAAACAGCAGGATCGACCGCCGAGGCGAGACTGACTCCGGACCGCCACTCGGAGCACCTTTTGTACCCTCGTGTGTTTCTGAAACATTCGGCGTAGAAAGTTCGGCGCGTAGAACATTCGTAACTTGATCAGACTAGAGTGCCTCAATGTCCTTCTGTTTAGGGTGATGCCATCGTTTGTAGTACCCGATGCCGACAGCACGCGCTCACAGGGAAAATACAAAGAAATCGCAGGAAACAAAATGTCGCCGTAGCACAGTCAGCGCCACGAGCGCGTGCATTGACACGCTCTTTCACGCGCTTCAGAACAAAAAATAAAAATAACTGTTTGAAACAAAATGGCCAGGTGTCATCACCCCAAGCAAAGCGCACATGAAGGCACCCTAGATCAGACGACAAAGTTCTCGAACTTACGAGAATGTCAAGTTGAAAGAATAAATAAAAGAGAAGTCCCCTCTCTGGTATCGAACCCGGGGCGTATACGCGCGAGAGCCAAGCGCGGTAAACCATTCGGCCACGCACTAGCTGGGCAACGCGCGTGGCAATATCACTGATAGATGTTTCAAAACATTTATGGGACAACAAGAAGTCGCTTTAGCTATTGGGGAGGAGATCAGACCGTGGCGCCCCAAGCGGTTAACTTTAGAACTAGATGGATGGGGACAACAAATACAATGGCTCAGCGCTCGGCTGACTTAACCGAACGCGGTGTCAGCGTTCGGCTGGAGTTCATGTTCTCCGGTGAGAGGGAGGAGGGGCTTTTTTGTTAGCACTCGGGCCTGAATGAACAATGCAGCATGCACGGTGCCCAGCTCAGCACGAAAGCCCAAGCGGGTCAAGCTCGCATCCTCTGACGACTGCTTTCGGGAGAGATCCGGCACTTAACGTAACTTCACTAATTGTTGGTATTCTTTTATTACACTGTGCCCCGCGTACTATTACAAAAGATGACATGAACATGCCCACAAGGCCTGTGGACATGTGCACAGGCCTTGTGTTTAGTAAACACCGAGGTGTGGGGGTGACAAACGGGTCAGAGCGCTTCGCCAATAGTGACATCGCTGAATATCACGTCCTGCGGCGCACCTTAGACGCATCGTTTAACTACAATTCATATTTCCTATATAGGGAGTTCACTATAAACGTACTTCGGACACGGATATGAGTGAATGGATAACAAAGAACACCCACATAATAGCCACGGCAGTGGTCGCACCTTCTTCAAGTAGGTTGCGTTCAGAAAAGCACTCAACGTTGGGGGACAGTTTGTTGGCATTTTGAGAGGTCATCCTGCTCGTAGTTCGTTTCCAGTACTGTTCTCTGCTTATCAATGTTCGCTTACAGACAGTGTTCGCGAAAGCAATAAGTGCCGGACTAACAACACAAAGAGAAAAAAACCTCGACGTTTTGCCTTAGCGGGGTCAAACAAACAAAAAGCAATACAACAATGTCTACTTTTTTTGTGTGTCCACTTCTCATTTTCATCTATTTGTTAAGTTTTCTTGACACTCAAATCTGCATTGTTGTCGTAGGTCGTTTCCCGGTCTGCGTTGCGCTTCAGGGTGGCATCTTTACTTCCGTAAAACCACACCTTTTGTTTGAGAATTAATTTGGGGGAAACTCTCTGGAAACAAAAGGCGTCTTGGGGAAGGCGAAGGGAGAACCTTCATTGTACGACCTTTGGGCTGAAATATGAGTCACAATTGGCAAAAAAACGATGTTTTCACGAGCTCAGTCAAAGTCACCGTAGCTAATTGGAGCTAGCAGCAGGATTTGGTTGCTCGAAAGAATTTTCACGTTTGCTCGTGCCACACCCACGCCACTTCACACCGAAAAACTCGGAAAATGGAGGAATGTAGAAGATGTATTTAAGATAATGAGTACAAGATACTTGAAATTGTCATTAAAATAGAGTATCAAATACTCTCGATCAAAGGTATTTGCAAGATACCAAGATACTCCAAAAAGTGTTTAAGATACAGTATCTTGACTAGAGTATTTGAGATAAGCAAAAGTCTGCAACGAGCCCATATTCTACTTTTAGTTGTGTCCCCACTCCGAAAAATTTTTTTTTTACGTCAATCTCATTGCCATTGCGACGTTCCAAACCAGATTTTACTCCGTCGCCTACGCAAAGGCTTCTTACCGTCTAAAGTGCTAGGCCTCTTCGGAGACGTGGTGCCTATCACTAGACATGAAAAACGGGTCTGCAAGATCCTCAGATCGGAAAGGTGGAAACAAGTGAGCGGGCACCGGGACCTTTTCGTGAATGTTGTGTGCAAGGCCCGCGGCCACTCAACGAGAGGCAAGCATGAAGGTACGGTGAGCATCTCAGACTTGCTACTCAAATTACGGTTTTTTTGTGGAACTGAGCTACGCTGCCAAGGAGAGCAGAGAAGGACGTGGTGCTTATTGATGTTACCTACTGGAGGAAGCGAGTGCACCCTGCAAGGTCACCAACATCTGGAACAAGGGACCCAAGTTTAGCGTTGCGCCTCTACATAAACCAGTGAAAAGGCTGGGCTTAGTGAGAACATTGGCAGAAAAAGCTGAACCGCAGGAAAAGGAGAGATGCATTTCCGAATGTGTTTGTGTTAGTGCGCTATTTGGAAATGGGCCAAAGAACACCTAATAAGAGATTTGTTCTTTCTCAATTTAAAGAAAATAGCCTAAGACTTTTAACGGCTAACTAGAGGGCGGTTTCGTCGCCGTGGAAGAGGCACTGTTCTTGGAGATGTCCCGGCAAGCCATAGAAAGGTATTTGAAGCTCATTCAGCCTGTTACGCTGACCAAGAATAAAGCGCAGACAAAGTCCTTGTGCCAAAGGTTGGAACTAGCTAGTTTAAAAATGAACGAGCAAGCTTCAAAGGAACTTAATGTATGTCTTTTCAGGGCAAAAAACAGTAAGATTGGGTGCCCGCTTGAGGCAGCTATTTTCTGAAATGGGCTCTTGGTAGCGGGAGGCGGGCGGGTTTCTTCGCAGGCATCTTTCGGTGGTAAAACTGGGGGACCTTTTTCTTCTCAGAAACTTGGAAGAAATAATTCCGTTTCTGCACAGTGGAGACTTGAGGGGACGCGAGGTTTTTTTATTGATGTTGGGGATTTAGTTTACTTTGTCCCACAAGGCCAACTGCTGGCGGCTGTAAAATTGTGTATTGAAGAGCATAGGGAGGTGCCATTCCGCGGGTTCACTGGCATCTCAGTAGAAGGCTTCTTGGCGTTAACTCACTACCCTTGGTCCGGGAGTAGGACCGTTCGTCGAATGACAATTCGTCGCACGACAGCTGGTAGCAGGGCTATTCGTCTCATAGGGCAATTAATCATAGGGCGGTTCGTCACTATGACAATTCGTGAAACATTTCTTTCTGGTAATTTTTATGGGTTTTGTTGCTTATTGAGCATTGTTTTTTAGGTGACTGCAATTACTAGTGACCCTCTTCCTTTATTTACTTATTTTTTCTCGCACCCATGAAATTTGTTCGTACTAATTTTTATAGGCACTGCGTAATAATGTCTTGACCACCACAACCTTGGCACCACTCCTAGTGACTAATAAGAGTACTCATTCAGGTGCGTAAATACAAGTGTTTTATTAATGAAAGCACTTTACCAGTGTTCACAAAGAGATACTTCTGGCACATGCTTCGACGACATCCAAATTGTTGGTTCCGTCATAGCGATGAAGGATGGCCCGAAGTCGCCTGTCGTGTCCGGCCCGCTTCCGCGACACCCTTGCGGAAACGACCCCGCTTGCAGCTTGGCTGAGCTTCAGCTCCGTCATAGCTTGCTCCTTTTTTAGTGACTCCAGGAACGTCCAGAGATTAGGTGAAGCACAACTTACGTTGCTCTGCAAAAAATGATATCGAGGGCTTTATAAATAAACACGAGATACAAACTGTCCAATAAACCTTGTTGGGCTAGTTGCTGCATGTTTGTCTAAAGGACGGTTGCGTGCACGAAAGAAGACAAGGACAAAAAGGTCAGGACGGGGTGCGCTTGCCCCGTCCGGACCTTTGTGTGCTTGCCTTTTTTCATGCGCGCAAACGTCTCTTTAGTCATACAGACTGTCGATTGCGCCTGCGGCATGAATAAGGCAACAAAAGAAATTACCTGTAGCCCGTAGTGTCATGCCTCCACACTGTTGTTGGTCCGCGGCATGCCACCCATCGTCGCCTCATGCACGGACCGGTTCCCGGACATTTCATCGAACGCCGTTTCGTCGAACGCCGTTTCATCGAAAAAATAGACGTTTCATCGAACGCCGTTTCATCGAACGCCGTTCCATCGAATCGCTGATGGCCGTTTCATCGAATGTCTTTTATATAAAAAGTGTGAAAGATGCTCTTTTATGCACGGATCGAGTGCATTTTCGTGTCATTCACCCATTTCATCGTCAGGTTTTTAAATGTCCGAACTTGTAGCTGTTACATTTTATTTTGATGCAATTAACCCATGAGGATATTTGTACCGATTTTTATGTTTGTTTCACATATTGTGCCTATCTGTTCACCCCCTCTGTATTACCCGATGGGCTTTGAGGGTATTGTAACAAAAAATAAAAATAAAAAGTCGCACTCCCGGTAAGAGCGCACTCCAACTCATGGAGGCCAGAAGGCGAATTAGGTTTTGCACAGGCGCAACAACTTTAGCCAAGTGAGCCTCCTAGCCTCTCAGGTATTTCTATTGATACTTTTTTTATTTCCCGAAGCTTGCAGTAGCTAAAGATGAGGTGCTATTTATGAAACTACAACGAAACATTGTTTTTATAGTTCTAAGACTCAATGAAGTCAAAGGTAAGTGCGTCACTTCAAAGTTTATTTGAAAACTTTCGGGGGTTCATGTGTTCGTGCGACAGCCATTCACCGTTTCAAATGATGAGCAATTGCTCTCAAAAAGTCCCCCACAGCCGTGCTCCGTCGGTTCTCATAAAAAAGGCGGACCTT
>JABSTQ010006343.1:0-24016 GCA_013358835.2 Ixodes persulcatus | reverse complement strand
TTTTTATTGTCATGGCCGGAATCCACGGTTCTACACTAAACCTCCAAGGGATGCCTACAAGGCAGGTTCCTGATTTCGTTTTACAACAACGTGCTCTTCTTCCCAAGAGGGTTCAAAGTTATCAACAAAACATGAAGTCATATTGGGATCACCGGAAGGCTGCCAAACGGCCACAGTTTTCCGCCGGTCAAGCCGTGCGCGGGTTCAAGCCCACACATCGTGGCAAACTTCAGTCAAGGTATACACATCCGAAAAGGGTTGAAGCCCAGCTGGGATCAGCCACGTAGAGGCTCGATGATGGAAGGACCTGGAATGCCAGTAAATTGACGAAGGCGTCTGCACGGCCTCGTGAGGGAGATTCTGACATATACTCAGACGAGGAAGATTTTCGTGAACTCTCCAATAGTATTCCTTCACTTTCAGTTCCAAATGTCCTCCCACCATATATAGATCAAAATGATAGTATCCCACACAGTACACCTGAAAGTCATACAGTTCCTGATCCGGGGCCACTGCTCGTCCCCGGTGCTCCTGACCCTGGGCCTCCTCAATCTTCACTGTCTGGCGAGTCTGGGCCGACGCCTGGGCAACCTGGATGTTCCTGGTGGCCCGACACCGAGCCTCCGGCTGCGCTCGGAGATTCCGTGCAGCCTGCTTCCCCAGAGGAACCAAGTCCTGGCGAACCAAGTGGGGTTCCCCAACAAGTGGAGGTACCCTGTGACCCAGTGGTTGTGCAGTGCGACCCTTCAAGCCGTGATTTTTTTTTTTTTTCGTATCCCAGCCGTCAGTGACTTTGGCAACCCCATTGGCTACTAGTACTCCCCTACGACCACAACGAAAGAAACGTCTCCCAGCAAAGTTGAAAGACTATGTCATGTCTTTCATTTCTTCACATGACTCAAATATGGAAAGTGAACAGAATTCATTTATTGACATTGTTTAACGCATAGTTGTTGTTCTGGAGACTGTTTTGAGTTCCCGTGTGGAGTGGAGTCTTCAGGTCCAAGAGCTTGTTTTTGGAGATGTCTCTCCATGTGTTTCTTATATTCCTCCAAATGTCTCCAATGAGTCTTTGTTTTGAATCCTTACATAGCACTATGTCATAGCATGTTAATAATAAAAACGCTTTAGGTAAGAAAAAAAGAAATCCTTGGCCAAGGTAAAAAGATGTCCATGACAAACACCAACTCTTGACGACGCCTAACTAACCACTAACAATTACTAACATACACTACACCTGTGTCATGGACATCAAAACAGGAAAACAAAGGCAAACAAACTTCAGTCCAAATCTGTAGCAACTCGAGGCAGGCTATAGGAAATCGGAGACTGTGTTTGTATCTGATGTAGAAACTGCCTATGGTTTTTGTCATACTGTGGTGACATGGATGAAAAGAGCTACGAGAATGCTCACGTCGTAAAATTTTTTTTTTATAATGTTGTAAACTGGTGGTACTGCTCAGCGACGGCCAGACGATCAGCCGTCTCGTTGCCAGGAACGCCGTTGTGAGCCGATACCCAGTTCCATACGTTAAAATTTTTTTTAACCGACAAGGGGAGAGAGAAAAAAAGAATGTTTTTTTTAAGCGTTGTCTTTATTGTGGTGAACTTCGAAATGTGTTTTGTGGTTTGTTTCCCTCCGTTTCTTTTTAAAATTTTAAGGAGGGAAGAGTGTAGTGATCTGTGATAAGTGATTTTGCCACCAGATGGCGCAACGTGTGTTCTGTCTAGTATGCTTTTTATGGTGGGTTTATCGGGTTGTCTTATCTTGTTTTATGTGTGTTATGCATGTATGATGTCACGTGACATATGTTAATAAAAGAGCCGCCTTCCGTCAGCGACGTCAGAGAACTACGGACACCCACCAGGCAACATGTCTTTGTCTCATTCTTCGTGAGCCCCGAACGCGCGGGGCCGCGGCTTCCTACCCGGCCACATCTTGTTAGTGCTGTTAGCGTCCTCTCCTTTCGTACCGTCATGTAGAAGAGATTACTTCACCGGTGTCATCGCCTTGACTCATGCTGCAAGTAGAAAGCTGAGCTCACCGAAAACCAAGGTTCTGGAGCTCTGTGGCTGGGTCAGGGCCGTTGTCTCTTGATACCGGGTCACCAATCTGTAGAGGTGCGTTACTCTACGTCACGTATTTTATTTACACTATTTACAGTATAGCTAATCCACCTTTTTACGAAGTCACCGGTTCGAGATTTTTGGGTAGAGAACGCGCGTGCACACCACGAGCGCTCTCACGAGATCTCGCTTGAAAGCACGCCATGGCCTCTCGTGAATTCATGGAACGCGAACATGTGTTTTCATACCAGAAACTCTGGAACCATGATTTCGAAAGAGGTGGATTACGCCGTTTTGAATGTTTCGTCTCCGCTGCTCGCGATCTTGTTTGCCGAGAGCTCGCGACCGCCTCCTTCTCTTCTTCCTTTCGTAAGCAGTCACTACACTCTCAATGACTAAGCAACGTAGAGAGCTAATGAGTCCGCTTTCCCAGAGGGGACGGGTTCAGCCAATCGCGGTGTATGAGAATAATCAAAGTACGAATAGATCTGAAAAAAAAAAGACATTTGATGTGCCCGAATGACGACGCGCAAGTGAACTGCCAAGCCGATTGTCCTTGCGGACATCCTATTAGCTTGCTAATCGTATTCTGATCTTCGTAATTTGTCAGGATTTTTCTTTTGATCGACGCGATTATTTGGCCACCTGTGTGTTCTGCACAAACGTGAACAGACTGATTATTCTTTTAACGTAGTTCCTCATTCCTGGTTCTCGCTAGGCACAATCAACCCCCCCCCCTCCCCTATCTATACTAATGACCGCTCCATCAAGAAGAAAACCAGCACACACCTTCGACCAGAAGCGGCCGCGAGGTGGCGCTGAATCTCGTCCCTTCGCTCGTGCGGCGCGAGCAGAGCCCGTAGCATATCGCGCGCTTTGGTGACACAGTTATTGTCAGATTGTCAGTGTCGGTCGCGTGTTTATTTGCGAATTCAATGATTAGGGGGCTAAGCTCACCCTTGGCGAGAATCTGTCCGATGCGACGTAACGGCGGAAGGGAGGAGCTTCTTTTGACTCCGCCCCGGCAAGTTTCTCACTCCTCCTCTTACATTTCAGACCCCCCGGCGGCGGCGAGTTCCCCAGCGTAGCGCCGATTTGTCCCTACGCTCCGCAGTGAAGGATTTAATTTTATTTAAATCGGGGGATTGGTGGTCGTTTGGGCCAGCGCACACCAGCTCGTAGCACGTCGAGTGAAAGCTGGCGCTGCAGGACCCAGGACCCTGGGTTCAATCCCTATCCTTGCCCGTGTCGATCTGGACGAGCATCGCACCGGCGTGCGGTCCTGTATCACTACTGTGTGGTGTACGTGAAAGACCTCAGGCTAGCAGTCGTACTCTACTGGCTAAATTGCTTATATAAAGGTAACAATGCCGCCATGTTCTGGCAGACTAAACTCCTGCCGTATGAAGAACTAACGACTAATTTGTGTCTCAAAATACAGTGTGGAAAGAAAAAGAAATAAAAAGATTACACAGTTTTTAGTCTGCGCCATTCATATACATTGTTTTTCTTCTGTCCTCTGTTTTAGCTTAAATTTTATCAAGTGCGTTTTTGTAGCATGAGCTATATTGGCCGAGGTTGAGCAATTTGGCGTTGCTCGCATAATGAGCCGTGCTCCGTGCTGCGCAAGCGCTAGGAGCAGTGACGTCACACGGCGCACAGCTGGCGCGGCGGAACCGCTGCTGCCGCGGGCTTTGCCACCACCGCGTGCTAAGGCCCCTGTATACTGAAAGGTAGCGCAAACCATTGTCTGAAATGGGAAAGAGAAATTTCTCCTTGACGATGCCCTTTCCCTCAAAAAGTTCTCTTTCCCCTCGCTTGAATTGGATCTGGCGCGACACGTGACGGTTGTCTTCCCATGATCCCGCGCGATTTGGTCGTCTGCTCGAAACCGACGCCATCACTGGGCCAGGCGTAGCGGCGGCTCCGTTGGCCGCGGCCCGGCCGTAGGTTTTTTTTATATTTTACCACAACCTTGGCGGCAACGCGATGCCATCATGCTGCGCTGTAGATTGCACAAACAGCATTGCGAAAGGAAAGAACCTTTTTTGTCGTCCCGACGGGAAAGGAAAATCTTCAACGGCGAAGACAATGGCTCCCCGGATCGGTCGGAAAAGTTTCGGGTGCCTCCGAGGGAGACTTTGCGAGGTAAGTCATTGTCAAACTCTGAATTGTATTACCTGTCTCTTTCGGTCTCGCCGATGACGATCGCGTAGTACGATCATGAGACGAGACAAACACAGAACTATATTACAGGCACGAAGGACTTAGACACGTCTTTTCGCGCATATTTTATCATAGAAACTGACTCGCTCACTCTTAGCTCGCTTGCATTGAGTCGTCCGAGTTGAGAACGATGCGTGAGAGACTATACTTTGTTTCACCCTATGATGTACCGCAGCAAAGGCTACAAGCGCGAGCTCCTTGCTCTAGGGCACATCCAGGTGGCACACGCTCTCGTGCACCAAGGGCAGCTGCCAACGCTACGAGCTCGCGCTTCTAGCCTTCGCTGCGGTACGACATAAGGTGAAACGGAGTATAGGGTGCCACTAAAATAAAAAGGATTGTAGTGTTACCGCGTGCATCTTAGGTCAGTGAAAGGAGAGTCACCAACGATCGACCACCTCGCGATTTTATTTGTGCAACATATTTCCGCGATCGGTGCTTCACAAATGGGAACTAAAAACATGCGATGCTGCATTTATTTCTCAGGAACACTTCACAAACGATCAGTTTGTGCTAGTGATCTTGGCAAAGACTGGCCTCAAGAAACTCAAGCCATATGCAGATCCTTCCATTTTTTTCACACCGACCTCTTCCGAATGTGCAATATTTTGCCTTGTAGCAATGAATATTTTCTTGTCTTCATCTTTGTTTGTGATTTCTCTTTTGTGATTAATAAAACATCAATTATTGACAATAAAAAATTGCTCTTGTATTTAAAAGGCTTTGCTGAATGATCTCCCTGTCTTCGTTTTGTAACTCAGGCAGTAAGGTACGCCCGCGGGTGTGCGGCAAAGCTTAAGGCTAGCCCACATGGCGCGTTTTTCAGTGCGTCTAGACGCGCGTCTCGGCTTGGAAGCCAGACGCGTGCGCCCAGTCAAACCACACGCAGCGCTACCGGGCAGCGGTTCGCGTCTGCGTCAAGGTTGTCTGCGTTTCCGAAGCGTCTGCCCAACGTAGCCAGACGCGCTTAAGAAACAAACGCAAATTTTAGATAAAAATCGCGCGTTAAATGATGGCTACATGCCGAAATATTTAATTTTATTAATAGTAAGCACGCATGTTTATTACATAAAATGCAATGAAGCTCAATTTCACTCATTTTCATCCTTTTTAGTGCGTACGCCTCATCCACCTTTCGGTACGCCATCGGCATCACCATCTCACGAGCCAAAACATTTACAGCTGGCCGCTACAGAGGTTGTGTTCTTGCGGCTGTTGCCGATAGTATTAATTTTGTTCCTTTGTCTCTCGGTGTCCTTGAATTCTTTAAATTTCGCCTGCAAGAGTGCAGGATGCTTTTGTACTTCGCTAGCTCCTCTCTGTTCCGCTGAAGGAGCGTCAGCGTCTCCCGCGGAGCAGGGAGAGGTCCCTGGATTTGTGCAAAAGGTATTGTAAACTGATGTCCGCGGGGGGAAGGACGTAACTACCCATGTTCGCCCTGCTGCGAGCGTTGGCGGGCGCTCTGCCGTGGAATGGCACAGTGCTGTTACTCGTTTTTGTATGTGTATCTTTCTGTTTTGAGTGTTTGCATTTTTATTTTCCCCTCCCGTATCCCTTTTCCTACTTGGCGGTGGGCTAGCAGGCGCACCTGCGTAAGGGTCTCAACCTGTCTGCCTAGCCTTGCACGCAGCCGAGTAGGTATCGCAATCTGTGCAAATAAAGATTATTATTATTTTTATCACCTTTGTCGCAAGGTCCGTGGCGAAAACTACAGTCCTACAGTGGCGAAAACAGTAGAGAAAATTCAAACGCTCCTTGCAACTAGTGAACACGGCCGTTCGTTGGTTGTTGCTTTCAAGACGCAGCGCGAAACGCGACGCCTGGACGCAAAATATCTGGCTCCTCCAGATACGCCGGAATGCGCCTAAAAACGCTGCGTTTCGTCCCGGCGTCGGAAGTGACGTCAAAGCGCAGGCGCAGACGCGACGCAGACGCGGAGAAAAACGCACCATGTGGGCTAGCCTTTATGCGCTTTGAGAGTGAACTCAAGGGTGTACCTTGCGCGTGAGACCGTCAAAACACTAATATATGTGATAAATGAGAAACGTGCTGGCAAAGCAACCGAGCACACGCTATTTTTCATTTTACCGGAGGGGATACAAGTGAGCGTATTTGATTATTTGACGTGTAGTTTTATGCACGAGGCGCGTAAACAGCAGACGTCGCATATTCCTCCGCGCGCATGTGCACAGTTGCAGGTAGTATTTGACGCTTATAAAATGTATATGAAGTAAACCACGCTGCTGGACTGACAAAACGATCGGATGCTAAAAATTACTGAAAAAGTCCTGTTTTACACACATAGTGGTGTCATTTATTTGCCTAACTCCAGCGATGCCGATTCTCCAAATGCACTTCGTTCAAGATACTAAAACGTTTTAGTAGAGCGTACGCTAAGGATTGCGGGGGCGGGCCCAATTGATGCTCAAAGCGTCGGCACGAGCTACCGCTAGCAACGCAGTCCTTGCCCACGAAGCTCTATTAGACGCAGGGAGGGGTGCATTCTATCGTGTGCCTGCTCTCAGCTTTTGCTGCAATAAACGGGTAAACGAAATATATTTTCGCAGTGCATGCCAATGTTCCCAAAAAACTGAACTGCTTTTCTTTTTTAGTGGTTTGCGTTTAGCGGAATTGAAGAAAGCTTGTCTTCACGCCCGAGCGATTCCAACTCTGCTCGTGCTATTATATTTGCCGATAGAGACGTCTTCCCGTACTTTATAACTCCAATGAAGGTGCACACACGCTAGTTTATTCATGTTAGAAAACAAAACTCTCTTTATATTTGAAAAAAAAAAAAATCTACTCCGCCGTATTTAATAACTTTTACGGCCCGGTACCCGGTTGTGCCCGGCACACAGGCGCGCGCCTTGCGGGCCCCGCTCAGACATGGCGGCGGGGGTCGTGGGGCGGACAGAGGGCGAGGAGGATTGTCGTCGATGGAAAGGAGGAAAACGCGGGAAGAGGGGGAATTGCGCTACCTTTCCGTATACAGGGGCCTTACCGCGTGCGCCTCGCCGGTCTGCGCAAGCGCGAGGAGGTGAAAACAAGACACCGTAAATCTTTTTAAAGGACACTGTGCTGCGTTCAGGAAAATCCCACTCGCAACACGGACGTGGCAATAGAATGCGGTATAGAGCGAGAAACGTATGGGTACTTCTGTTTTACCTTTATGATGTTTTCATGGTATTCTACGGCGTTATATCATTTATGCATGTAGGCCGAGGTATATCCAGCAGAAATGAGAATACAGCCGGAGCTTGATATCTCATACAGGCTGCCAGGATGGGTTGAAAAAATTAAGCATATTGTTTTTAAATATACATGTGGCTGTACCTAAACAAATGCATTCTTTAAAAAAAAAAATGTCATGCCTAATAATTATATAAAACTTAGATAAATTATAAAAACGGCGCATGATCTATTTTGAGCCTTTATATGCTGTTCTATGTTTATTAGATACCATACCGTAGTGAAAACCAACAGGCTGTAGTTAATTTCACCAGCGAAAATGTACTCCCCTGGCAACTGTGAGTTGCCAACGCATAGTCAGCACTTTACAGATTGCTTAAAATCGTTTATTCTGCATGATCGTAAATTTCGAAAGCTTTTCAATTAGTTTAAAGGGACGTATTGAACTAAAGTTTAACGTATAACAGCAGGGAAAACATCTGCACTGCGATCCGTCATCCTTAAACATATTGACACGGGAAGTATATTATACTTCATTTCGTAACTTTATGCTTCATTTCACCAGACTCCCAGAAAATTGAATCACCATTTGTTGTATAAAACAAAAGGCATTCGAAAGCTGGAATTTACTGCTCTCGAAGTTCCCGTAAGCATCTAGCGTTTTCAATTAAGAAACTATAATTTTAAAAATTAAATAAAACTGCACAGAACGCACACCGCGGTAGGTTCCATCACCTCTTTTTTTAAGTGCAAGTCTAAAAAAAGTATATCAATTATTGTCTCTCATCTCTTCAGTGCATTAACGGTTACAATGCAGAAAGCGAATAGGTCATGCAAATGTTCCCATCAAGTACAAGCTAGTTTACACAATTTCGCTCGAGTGTAGCCGACCACGTCACGGCCTCTTGTGGTAGCTTACGAGGAGACAGCCCACTAGAGCTATCCGTCGGGTAGTCTTGGAGCACTTCCTACCTGCGCATGTTTCCTACGTTTTTTCACATCAGCCTTTCCACATGGCTTGAAATCTGGCAATGTTAAATGGGATCGTTTCTTGTAAATTGTGCGTAATCGTCTAAACCTTCAGTGTAGTAACATGAAGATGGAAAAAGCATCTCAAGATTGCATGATAGATGGCGCCAGTGTGCTTGTGAGGTTTCTCGTTCACTCTAAACAAAAGGTATCACCTAACACCCTTTTGTTTCATATAATACACCCCAAAACTGCAGTTCGACGTACAACGCACTATAGTCGAAATGACGGCGCCATATTTTACGAGGGGCTTGATAACGGTGCGATATAACTTATTATATAGCTAAAGTACATATCAAAGACCAAAGAAAGAACACACTGAGGTTTTGCAGTAGGGCCAAGAAAACCCCGATTATTTTTTTGTAGTCTGTAAAACGTACATTAGCTATTTTCATAAGTTTTACCAAACGGCTATCAAGCCTCTCGAGAAGGTCAGTACCGTCAGGCAGACGTCAGTCCGCTATACGTCTAACTGAAGTTTTGGGGTGTCTTATGTCTTATAGGATACAAAGGGTGTAAGAATACACCCTTTTTTACAGATTGTAAATGGTCATATGTTTTTCCAAAGCAGTCGCTTAAACTCGCACGCGGATGTGCAACCAGCGTTGGCGCAAATTGCTCCCCGGAAATTGTAAAACATATTGCGTCAGATTTCGTTTTTCAGAAGATGGCCAACATAATGCCACACGTAGCGCGTTTTAGACACTGGTACGGTGTGGCGGGGACGTGTCGAATAGCACATGTGGTTTCATGGCAGAAACGCCAGTTGCGACTGCTACAACATCCGCTTGCTTGTTTTTCACCAGCGTTTTTTTCGGTGCTTAGTCAATATTTCCCCTTTTCCGGTTCCCGTTTTGTAAGCTTATGAAACCCCACTTTGTTCGCAGGCTGACATCCAGTGGCAGTCGGTTTTAAGTACGCATTTACTAACTATTGAAAACCCCAATTTTGATTTTAAGTTATTTAACGCACATAATGATCCATGCCTATTTCATATGCTGAATGCCAGAGTCGTCCAGCTTGGTAGAAAGCACACATCAAGTATCCTAATTTTGCACTTTTATAAAACCGTAAAGTACACTTAAAGTATATTTGTTATATACTGAGGTATACCTCTGTATTTCTTCGCATTTTTGGCGGTGTGGGACGTATTTTAGCGCAGTATGGCTGCTCAAGGTTTTTACTATCTTGAAATATTATACAACTAAAAACTAAAACTACCATTCAAAAAACGATTTTGCGAAGTGCTTCTAAAATTACAAAATTAGTGTACCTTTTGTGTTTTAAATTTTACCAACGGTTTCATTTACATTAAAAAGTATTCACAATGAAGAGAATGTACACAGACGAAGTGCCTTGGATCTTCAGAAAAATACGCATCTTAAGGACAATAAAACTGTGTAAACACTCTTCTGTCTGGGGTAAAATAAGAAGCTGACTCAACCGCTGCTGTCTCGAACATTGCAAGGAGCGAAAGTGTGCAATCGAGCTGATTAGAAAATGTTTTGATCTAAACCTTGTCTCAAGGTTTAGGCTATAATGTCTACAAAATGTTTTTCAGATATGTTTTTTCTTTAAAAAAAAGTCTCGAAAACGTTATCCCAACATGTAGAGTATGTTTAAAAGACATCAAGCGCTCTATCTGGAATTATCATTGTTCGGTTATCTAAATAGTCTCAGCTTTTATTTCCCATTAAATTTATTTTGGTATGAAAAAATATTTGCATTCATCTTTCTCATTCACACTTAACTGAGACTCCTCCTAAAACAAATAAATACAGAACAATGGAGCGAGTAGATGTCTTTATCCCTACTTTTGTCCCAATCCTCTTTCACCACGATCTTAAAATTAATATCTATCTAAATGTATGAAAATCTTTCACCATATGAACTGATTTTGTGTCTACATCCAGAAATCACTGTATGTCTAACTACCACGCGTGAGGCGGATAGCACGATCAACATTATCTTGTCCCTTAGTGTCAGTGCGGAAGACCAAATGAGCGCGAAGATCCAGTAATAAATCCAACAAAACGTGACAATCATTTTTTTTGCAACATACTATACCTGGAACGGTAACATATCGTAATCAATTCTGTTGTCAAATATCTATTCCCTCCACTGTCAAGCCTTTCCCTTCATTAAAGCTTGTTTTGTGGTGTCTGATTACACGCTGACTTCGATTCACTCTTTTTTCACTTATCAGTACCAATTTGTCTTACGTATTTCTAACATGGTGAAGAGTTGCGTAAACTCTCACACGCTAGAAATTACCAAAAATAACACTATGAAACAAAATCTGATAAGATATTTTGAAGAAACACATCATAACTTTTTTCAAGTTATCTATGGGGCGTATATGTTCTTGTATGATCCTCTATGTTCTCTTATGTTCAGTGGACACATTAATATATATTTTCACTAGAAATATAACCGCTGAAGAACGAAGGCCACGAAAAGGTGCGCATAAGACACGGGACGTGCTGGTCCTAACGCGTTAAAACCGAAGACCAAAGAAAGGCACAGCACAATACACGACACCTCATTGACCTCACTTCTACTACTGGCGAGTGGCAAGGACCCAGTCTTGGGCAGTATCGCGATATTGTAACTCGTTACTTTTTTTGCTAACTTTTAACAGTAACTCGACACATTTTGCTGAAGAAACAGTAAAGGTGAATTAAATACTGTTCTGAAAAAGTAACTAAAATTATCTGCAACAATACAGATACTTTTCGCAAAATAAATGACCCCATTTTGTGAACACAACAGCCGGTTCGACCGTGTTTGGGGATTGGGCTCCACATTAGACGGCACAAAATAATTCAGGAATTCAACATTCTTTTTCGCGAAGAAGGTAGTCGTTTCTCTAGTCTTGTTTTTTCCTTTCTTATCGCGCGGTAAAGCGCACTGAGAATTTGCTTTATTTCAACCTTTATGTACGTGGATTTTTATCGACCCGTCTTCACCCTTTCCGTGATCAACGATCGATTCTTTTGTACTGTACTGCCTGGAAGAAATTAAGAAGAAAAGGGAAATGAATTCCGAGACATCTTTCTGCTGTTTTTGCTCGCTTTTTTCTATACCTTTACGATACTAACGGTCTTTTCCACTTTATTCAGTTTCAAATGGTTTTGCCTTCTGCACCCATTCCTATTATTGTAATATACCCGTCTCCTCATCAGTATCTCCTTCTTCTGTCAGCAGAAAAAGGGAAATAAGAAAGCTATTAAAGGAAGGATGAGAGAAGGTCACAAGAAGGAAGGGAAATGGTTTGATGGTAATTAACCGTTACACCTCAAACGAGAGGCTGTCATGAGTATGTTGTTACCGTGGAGTGGCTATGAACTGAACTTTGACCTTGTCGATTATATTGGCGATAACTTCACTGCTCACAGGAAAACACTGCCAAAAAAAAAGTGTATGCTTTTGGGAGGACCTCTTCCTCTAACCTTGGCAGGCACCTCGGGTTGAGTTTCGACTTTCATTTCCGGACACTACTGCTAGGCATGGAAACAGAACGATGGAAGGCTGAAATCTCGGCAGCGCTCTTCAGCCTCAACGGCTTTCGCATCATTACGAAAGTTTTCTTACGTCTTAGTACTGCACTGCCGTCCAGCGCACACGTTGAGCGCATCTTTAGCAAGCGCGGGGTGTGTTCAGCACAAAAAAGGGATGTTAAGTGATTTTTGAAAAGCATTTGGTGCTGCGTTACAACATGAAATAAAAAAAAATTGATTATTTAGTCCATCTTATATCGAAGTAGCAAACGGTTTGATTCCATAAGGTCTTACGAAGGTAATAACCCTTACGAAAATGGCATATCTGAACTGATATAAAAAAGAGATATGGTTATATAAAAAATTAGGCATATCTGGCCATATAAAGCATATCAGTTTATATAAGGCTTATCTAGCCAGATATGCCCAAATGTTAATATATCCACATCTGTGTCATCCAGATAGGGGTATATCTACCTTCCATATCAGGCAAGATAGGTCCCAATAAAATAAAGCAACCTTTATGAACAGGATATTTTTTTTATTTTTACAGATTTGTTTTTAAAAAAAGTAATGAAAGCTACACTCATGCGGTTTGGATGAGTGAGTTATACGCCCAGGGGGAGATTATTTGGATGGCTAATCTTTGCGTTAAGTCGGGAAAATATTCGAAATTAACTACTTGACTTTTCAATTAGTGAAAGTAGACATATGGTTCCAATTAGAAACTTGCTGAGCATCGACCAAAACCCTTAAATTAGTCAATTTCAGAAAGACTTTCAGTACGTGAGAAGCGTAGTAGAGTACTAAAGGTACCACTCGTGGAGCAGGTAGAAGGCTAGCGGTTTCGGTAACGCGCCCGCGCAATTTTTCCGTCTCGTATCTAGAGCCAACCTTGTACCGGGCCCACGAATAGTAACTTCAGCGCACTACTGCGCTTCACATGCGCTCAGACTTTCTAAAAATTACTGATTTAGGGGTTTAGGACGACGATCAGCAATTTTCTAATTGAAACCATATGTCTATTTTCACAAAATAAAAGTTAATTAGTGAATTTTACATAATTAGCCGACTTATCGCACAAATTAGCAAACCACATAATGTCCCCCTTGGCTATAACTCACTCGCACAAAGCGCACAAGTGTAGCTTTCACGGCTTCTTTTAAAACAAATCTGCAAGAATACACAAAAACACCCGGTGTATTGTTGTCTTCTACAAATAACTGCCAAAAGTGACTTCTCATCTGTATAAGAAAAATATCAATTGGATATTGAGCATGTACCAACTTTTATTAATTTTTACACGAGCTGCGCTTTACGCCACTCCTGTTCACTTAGTTCCCAGGGAAAGCAGGATTGTCGACATTCGCTTAACAAAGGTGGCCGTGGAACGTGTTATCTCGAAACGCGGGGAGGATAAAACAATCGGTATTCTACCTGCAGTTGTGACATGCACTTAGAATTTCGGAGAAATTATTCTCCCGGCCGCCAGGAGATAGACACGGCCTAATTCTAGAGGTAATCTGGAAGAGTACGTTTGGGAAAACGATCATTTGTTGCGAAGTAGGTTGCAGCGCACTTAAGTTGACGAGACGGGACTTGAAAGGTGTAATCCAAGATATATGTCGATACGGCCAAGGCAGAGCAACCTCCAAACACAAAAACGAGAAGGAAGGTGTCCGTGAAGATTCAATACGATGTAGAACAAGCTGTCATTTGTAGAACCGAACACTAAACGTATCACAAACAATTATTGGGCCTCTTTGAAGAAATCGCTTGCAGAAGCAGAAATCCGCAGCTGCCACGCAGGGTGCAACACACGCCAAACTAGATCCGGCACAACGCATTCCGAGATTGCCAACGGCTAATGCGTCATCCGTCAAACCACGTGACCACGCACCTTCTACCACGCGTTCAGCTTAGGGAGAAAGAAAAGGAGAGAAGGAAAGGCCGAAACGGGAGCGCACAAACAAAAGGCTTACCTTAAGCGGCACCAACGACCACCACGAGCGGTTTCGTCACTTGTACCAAAGGTTGATAGTTAGGCCTTGGGCTCCAGGCAGGTGCCGTGTTCTGCTTTATCAACAGTTTTCAGACTGTAGTCAAGTGACCCTAAACGGAGACACGATTGGCCTAAAACAAGCATAACGTCTACCCATGCTGTCAATACCGAGTGAACATACACCCCTATGAAGTCCAACTTTTAAACTTCCAAAGAATCTGTCTAGCTCGAAAGTGACCCAAAACGATGCGAGTTTGAAGATACTGTTTTACGCTGTATAAATCACATTATAATTTGATTTTTAAAAAATAAGCGCGTCTATTTTTTCGCATGATGTCCACAAATAAATAGATAAATAAATATGTATATATATATTTATTTTTTTACCAATAAATTTAAGATTATTTGTACACTGTTAGGTTCGCGTTTTTAAATTTCAAATTTTTCTACGAAAGAGCTACACCTAAAAGATACCACGGACAGCACATCTTCCGACTTTCAACACGCGATGAATCGCAGACGCTCGCAAACAGAAGGTTGCGATGCTGCACGAACGGTTTTTGAAAGATGCTGCGTAGGGTACTCCGGGCGAAACGGCTTCGCTGCCGTTTGAAGGGAAAAGGATTCGGAACGACGAAGTAGCGTCTTGCATCTTCAGTAAGCTACCGGTTCGCGTTTCCCCGCTCAATGTAGCGGGGAAACATGAACAAAATTAGTTTCACTGCTAGATTTGGCGGAAAATTTGGCATCACGTGACATACGTACCAATTCAAGTTCTCGCGAAATTTAGAGGGGTGGTTACACCGATGGCGACGCCGACACGGCTTAACTCGGAAACGGGCACCTAAGAGCTGCGATCTAAAATTCATTATTTAATTAACTCGCTTTCCGATCTTATGCACTTTGTCATATTGTCACACGTCAAACATACGACCAAATTTAATTTGTCTTTCAATCTTCAAAATGCACAATTGATTAATTGGTCCAAATACCTGGAATAACTTTACTTTAAGGATGTTAACAGTAGTTAATCGATTACATGAGACTCATGCAATATATATATATATCAACTAGTGTCTTGGCGAGAACATAACACTTATTGCTTGCACGACCGAAACGGGCCCTTATATCATTATCAGGGGCTATATTTGCACGTATATATGGCGATATATGGCCGTATTTACGCACCTATACGGCACATCTGGCAGTATTTGCCCACTTCTATGGCGGAATATGGCCGTATCTGCTCCCATATATGGCAGAATATGGCCATAATTGACTCCTTATATTATCATATATGGCCATACATACATTATATCAGGGCCATATATGACATTTTCGTACGGGAACATACATATCAAAAAGTGAAATTAGAGTTTTCTGAGAGTTTCATAGAAAATTTAAATCGTTGACGTTGTGTTTTGCCATCAATCTATTCATCGCTAAATTTAAAAAAAACAAACAAAAAAACAACGAAAGTTTCTTGAAAGTAACCGCATTTATATCAAAAAGGAACTGTAATGTGTTACTTTTATTTCTAAGTAACTGTAACTGTAATTTGAACACTTTTTTGAGAAACTCTATGTATCTGTAACTATTTACTTTTTAAAAGTAACTCATTCTAGACTGCAAGGTCCTTTGTTACTCTTGGAAAAAATATACAGCCACCTGTTGTTTCGTATTTTTTTATCGTCAGGAGAACCTCTTTGTAGGTGGGGGACGAAGATAATTTAAAAGTTTCACGGCCTCCGGAGGGCAAACTAGTCCAAATCGAAATGGCTGCCATATGGGTGGCCGTCGCAGAACAGTGCGACGTTGGGTCTTTGACGCGTTAGTAATTTATTCTTGTTTTTAATACGAGAGATATGAGAGCCTTACCTCACACTGTGTGGAGTATTTCTTGCCCATTAGAAAACAACTAATGGCTCATTACTGTCAAGACAAGGCGTATTTTTTGGACACAGGTCGTTTCCGGTGGACGACATCTTGAATGAAGGCCCCTATTACATTGCCGCTCACTGTAACTAGGCAAACGGAAGAGTCTACGGTCTCGGTGGGCCAATCAGCGCGTCGGAGAAAGACACGTGACTATACTCTCTCACTAGTTGCATGCAGCGTTTTCGATGCCAAAGACGGGAGATAGAGGCAACATGATTTTGCACGATTTCAAGCAGCCGGAAATATCCAAGGTGTACAAAAGTCTGGGACATACAAAAGATGGTCAGGTAACAGAAGAGTTTTCCTTCCACGTTTCTCCAACTGCTTGTTTTATTTCTGGCTCCTATACTTTTGGTAAGGAGGTCCGTGGCGTTTACTCTTTGACAAGTACCGAGAAACGAAGCATATCTGCTCCATCGAAGGAGGCAACGCAATTGACAACCTACCTTCCTACCGACCCCTAAGTTATCGACATAAACAACACAGTAAGTGATCGTAGCACGCTTCTTTTAAATATGAAACCACGTGGCCGTATGCCCCATCTTTTCTATTCTCCCTGCTGTAGGCACCTGTATTAAATAGGATAAAGTGGATGTTCTTTTATATACGATCCAAGGGATTTTTTTTCCTTCAGATTCCGCAACATCCGTACGTAATAAGGACAAATATGATATACATCAAACTCTTCAGCACGGGCTTTCCCGTTGCTTAACTATTTGTTTTTCCGACTCGAATATCAGCACCGGTTTATTTTAGTGTTGCTTTGCCAGTGTTCAATGTAATTTAATAGAGTGTGATTGATTAGCACCAGTAAGAAAAATAATAATAAACAACTAGCCGTTTATATTTTTGTTAGAGAAATTTCTACGGCCGGACTTTCTGGTCTCTCAATGCAAGGCTCAGTGCAACCAGACTACTCACTAATTGTTTCGCACTGTTATATTTGTGCGGAATATATGGGGTGTCGTTTTACGTTCTGGTAAAAAAATACAGCAAGGAGCGCGTGCGGATACCCTTGCCACAGTGAACTGACAGTCAGGTTGCCGTTCTTGAAGCATCCTTGACCATCTTCCTCCTGAGG
This sequence comes from Ixodes persulcatus, assembly GCA_013358835.2. Lineage (NCBI taxonomy): Eukaryota > Metazoa > Arthropoda > Arachnida > Ixodida > Ixodidae > Ixodes > Ixodes persulcatus. The sequence continues at coordinate 6,984 of JABSTQ010006343.1, read as the reverse complement.
TCTTGGAGCGAAATTGGCCACACCAGTGGCTCTCCATCGCCAATGCAAAACGAGGCTGAAGAAGGTGAGCTAATGAGAGTGGTGATGTTAGAGACAAAACGCTGTGTGAGGAGCAAACAGGCTTGATAGCTGTGACTGGAGGGAGGGAGTGGGTGGGTAGACGAAGGGCAGTTATCATTTCCGTCTACCAAATAATCCTTCCAATCGGAGCTGTGCACTCTGACGACACCACACGCTCTCATCACCTCATTTCCACCAGTCTCTTTCCGTACACAAGGTAGCTGCAAATTGTGCGCCGGGGAGAAGAGGAGGATTTCGCGGTGCGCGACAGTGAATATTTATAAATCACTTTATGGTGACGCGACCGACAGATTAAGGAATGCAAGTTGGTGCTTCTTTGTAAACACTTCTTGCTTCAGCATGTTTTTGTAGTGGGCGTTTTTATTGGCTTAGGTGTCACCCTCATTGGCTGCGAACAAATGATATAATGTTCCGTACTTGTCAGGAGCTGTGTTTCTAGAGCTATTAGCGACTATGGGTAATTTGCAAAAGAGTTCGTTGTAATTATCCACTAAGGCGGACAACAGCGAGAAAATCCCAACACTTGCCCTTACAGTGTAGTCATTCACAGCTTAAAAAAACGCAGGGCGTTGTGAGACCCGTCCTCCTTATTAGTGTGCAGTAAAAGATATTGCGTAATACGCTGATAAGCACACCAAAGTAAAAATCTCGAAGTAAAAAGCGTGAACACCATAAACCTTGTTCTACGTTTCTTAGATGTCAATGAGTAGCTCTTTATACTGGTAAGCCGATGAGAGGGTGTGGTGTCGTCAGAGTACACAGATCCGAATGGAGGGATTATTTGGTAGACGCAAAGTTTCTTAGATGTCAATGAGTATCTCGTTACACTTGTTGTTTACCCCGCAGGGGGCACCTGTGGAAGCAGGTTTTTGGAGAGTGGCGTCTCCACGGACCCCGAGCCCCGCAGGGGGCGCCTGCACCTTAGGTGCTAGGTGCTTGGTGAGTAGCGTCACCACGGACCCCAGCCACGTTGGCCACTATACCCGCACGCAGGGGGCACGTGCTTTAGTATGTACTTGGTGAGTGGCGTCACTACGAACCCCGAGCCATGCGGGTTCGCCCACCCACGTCTGGCTGTGCGTGGCTTAACCCGTGTCCGGGGAAAAGGGGACCCTGGTGGTTGAGCTGAGCCCGGGGTACGTTTGGACCCTTCGGGACCCCCTGGGCGAGGCAATACACCGCTTCGGCCCCTGCTTCTCGTAGACGGGTGTCCTGGCTTGGCGCGACCAGGATGATTCAGTCAGTCGCCTCTTCTACCCTCTTCTTTCTTCTTTCACTTTTCCTCCCACCTATTTCTCTTTTCTTCCACACCCTCATCCTTCCTTTTTCACCTTAGGCGGCAAGGGCCAAACTTGAGTGGATACAGGTCCTGTCCCTGCAACCACACTAGGGTTTAATGCCCGGGCAGCACTGGTAGAGTAGTTGTGTCAGCCAAGCCTTTCTTGCTATAGCACATTAGCTACCCCCTTGTTGGGCTCCGTGGTGGGCGGTGCACCCGGGCACTGAAGTTTCTTTTCATCCTTATGGGTCTGCAAACTAAAAAAACCCTCTGATCGGGCGCCGAATAGGGTCCGCACCGAAGTCCCACTCCAGTCTGAAAAGTCCTCTGTCTCTGAAATATTTGCAAGATTTCTTGTTCTTCATTCTGAAAATGAAAAGCCACTAGGCAAACTGTCTCCCTTCCTTGTAGCTAAGGCACTAGAAGGAGTTGTTGACAAAAACTTCAATGCAAAGAAAATGGCATCGGGAGACCTACTGGTGGAAATTAATACAAAGCAGCAGAGTGATGCCCTCTTGGGTCATAACTCTGTGTCGGACTATAAAGTCAGTGTTACCCCCCACCGCAAACTGAACACCGCCCAAGGAGTAAATTCCGAGGATGACCTGCTGGACACATTTGTCGCAGAGGTGATGGAGGGCCTCTCTAGCCAATTAGTGGTCGCTGCACGACGAATCACAATTCGTCGTGATGGCACAGAACTGAAAACAAAACGCGTAGTCTTAACGTTTGAGTCCGCCACACTTTCAGAGGCCATGAAAGCTGGCTATCTCCACTGCAGGGTTCGGCCCTATGTGCCTAATCTTCGAAGGTGTTTCAAATGCCAGAGGTTTGGCCATGATTCCTAACAATGCTGTGGAAAGGCCACTTGTGCAAAATGTGCCAGAAATGACCACCCACAGACTCTTGCACGAACGGCACACACTGTGTGAACTGCGGTAATCCCCCCCCCTGCATTATCTCGATCCTGCAGAACATGGAAAGAGGAGAAGGAGGTACTTGCACTTAAAGTCAAGGAAAACCTCTCCTACTCCGAGGCACGCCGGCGCTTCAGATTCTTCCGTAAAGGCAGGTTTGCGAAGGTGGTGCAGCGGGGACCTGCACCACTGATGGTAGCAGCGGCCACCCAGACATCCTTTCTGGACTATGGGAGGCCACTGCAGTCCACCACGCTCCAGCTGAAGATTCAGCTTCCGGGGCGTGCAATCTCGGCTCGGCGGTCCACCGACCCTTCGAGCCAGAGTGCGAACCTTCGCACTCCAACAGGAAAACAGCCTTTGTCCTCTAAGGCTGTTTCCCAGACCCAGGATGGGCCGGTGGCAACCGCGAACCGTCCCTCCTGCGCAGTCTTCTTCCAGGGAGAAGGGTCGACACTCTCGCCCACACTCCCTGGAAAAAGCATCATCAAAGGAGCGGCATGGCTCTCGTGCCCCTCCTGCAGCGCCTAAAGGGCAGGAACGGGTGGACCTGGGTGACGCCTCGCCCAGCACCTCCTCTACCCTTTTGGCTGGTCGTGGGCGGGACATGGCGCCCCGTTTCCCAAACCTGAACAAACCTTCAGGGAAAGCTTTGCCTCAGGAAACTGAGGCCATGGAGGAGTGCAAAGAAATTTCCACTCATGCGTCTGACCATGACGACATGGAGCGGCAGACGTCGAAGAGTAAACACAAAAGCAAAAAATCCTGTGATCCCTCCAACTTGAGATTGTAAATTAATTTTTGCCACGTGCGGCAGCTTTAGAGCTTTTATTTATTCGCCCAGTGTTTCTTCTTTATTCATATTTAAACTCCTTTTTTAAAACAATGACCAATTTCTTTTTTATGCTGTGGAACCGCCGTGGCCTAAGCAGAAATATAGATGATGTAAATCATTTTATGGACGAGTTGAGACCAATTCTACTCAGCCTGAAAGAAACACATTTAAATGACACTCAAGCACAGATTCTACGTCGGCAACAGGTTTTTAGAAAAGATAGAATCTCCCCTAATTCGTCTGGAGGAGAGGCACTAGTGGTGCACAGTGTTGTTGCTTGCTCGGAGGTCCCCCTTTCTAGGCCCTTAGAGGCTGTAGCGGCGCCCCTTCTTGTTGACCGCTTGATCACAGTTGTTTCTTTTTATCTCCCACCTAACTTTCCACTTCATATGAGTGAACTTGAGTCACTTGTAAAACAATTACCTCAACATTTTTTTTTAACTTTTATTCGATTTTAATGCCCACCACCCTTTGTGGGGGGTTGTGCTCGCCAGTATTCACGTGGAGGCGTCATAGAGCGTTTTTTTATTATCACCTGGGTTGTGTCTTTTAATGGGAGGGATCCCACATTTTTTTTAGTGCAGCACATCAATCATTTACATCTATTGACCTTTCTATTGCATCACCAATTTTACTTCATGCTTTTCGTGGAAGTTTTAATAATCGTTTTGGAAGTGAGGTTTTCCCTATTGTTCTAGAAAGTACAATTCCAATTCCTTCTATTCGACAACACTCCCAAGGTGAAAATTGGAAAGGCTGACTGGTCCCTTTTTGTTTGGAGGCTTATATTGATTCATCTGTTCTTGTAAACATGAGCCCTGAAGATGCTACGCTGTATGTTACTGAAGAGATTATAAATGCCGCATCACACAGTATCACCCAGACCTCTGGAGGACTCCCCAAGAGATGCAAGCCATGGTGGAACAAGGACGGCTCCACAACACGCAAGTTGCAAAACAAGTCATGGTGCATCTTTAGACGTTATCCCACTCATAGGAATTTACTTGAATTCAAGAAAAGAAGAGCCAAAGCTTGCTGGACGCAAAAGCAAGTTAGAGGCAATTCTTAGAGAAAGTATGTGACCTCTTTGAGTAGTTTTGTTTCTTCAAAGAAAGTGTGGGATCGTCTTAGGAAGATCAGGGGAGACTATCGGTCTTTCAGGATACCACTTTTTTCATCAGCAACAGCGCTTAAGGAACAAGTAAATGTTCTTGGTAAACACTTCCAGGAAGTGTCAAACTCGGCCAATTATACTGAATCTCTTAAGAGGTTTCGATCAGCAGCGAAAAAACAAGCTATTCCTTTTTTGGTGCTCAGGGTGTTCTATATAAAAAGCCATTCACGTGGTGTGACCTTCAATTAGCTCTCGGCGTCAAAAAAGACTGCGGCTGGGCTGGATAGAAGTCTTTACGAGATGCCAAGGAAACTGTCGTCTGATTTTCTAAACGATTTTCCTCACCTTTTTTAATTTCATGTGGGATGCTGCCTGTTTTCTGACTGTTGGAAAATGGACTCACACCTGATTCCTCTTCTGAAACCCAACAAAGACACCTCTTTACCGACGAGCTATCGCCCAATTGCATTGACAAGCTGCCTTGACAAAACCTATGAGAGACTCATTAATCGCCGTCTTGTAACCTTTTTAGAGGCAGAGGGTGTGTTCGATAGGAATCAGTAGGGCTTCCGAGTGGGTCGCTCCACGGTTGACCACCTGGTCCGCCTGGAACTTCTATTCGCGGAAGCATTTGTCCATCGCCAGCATTATGTTTCTGTCTTTTTTATCTCCTAAAGGCTTATGATACTACTTGGAGATATGAGATACTTTTAGACATATACTCGTATGCTGTCCAAGGTCGCATGCTTCGCTGTATTCAAAGCTTCTTGACGGGTTGGTCTTTCCAAGTGCGTTTGGGCACCATCCTGTCGGATGTTTTTCTCCAGCAGAATGGTTAAATCGGTTAAATCGAGCGCTTCAACTAGGACACCTGATCAAATTCTGCTGGTCCCAAGACACGTGGGTATTCCTGGCAATGAGAAAGCATACTTGCTTGCTGCCTAAAGTGCCCAAAAGTGTCCCTTGGCCTGCCGCACCAAGACCTGAAACTGTTCACACAAGAATTGATTATGAAGTCATGGCAGCTGCATTGGGATATGAAAAAAGAGAACAAGCTCAACTAATCAAGCCCCTTCTGGGGGTATGGGAGAGCTCTTTTCGTAAAGACCGTCAGGTGCAAGATCTCTGCCGTTAAGAATTGGGCATACCCGTTTCACTCACTGCACCTGCTCTGCGATGAGGATGTAAGCTTTGCGAACACTGTGGTAAAGCTTTTACTGTCTTGCACATCCTGTGGCATTGTAAATCTTTAAAAACAGCGCCGATCATATTTTGCAGAACTTTTCCGAGATCACCTGCTTTCCATCCATATTTTCTACTTGGCGACCAACCCTTGGTACCGTTCAATCGAGTTATAAATTCCTGCATAAAGCTGGCCTTTACACCAGCTGTAGCTTGCAGTTCCATTAGATCGCACCTCTAAGCTCTTTGTAAAAATCTCTGTTTTGGCGCAATATGGCCTAAGTTGCTCTTGCGCCATTAAACTCCCAATAATCAATCAACACTGGTTGTTTAAAACGACGGCTGAAAACGGACCACGGTTTAGTAAAGTACAGGCTGTCCCCCCAAAAAAAATGTGGAAGTATTTTTTTTCATTCTTTTTCACCGCAAAATGAATTACTCATCGCCGAACGCTCATTCTCCTCCAAAATGTAGTATAGCAGTCCCAGCGAGATATTAATGTTCCAGAACTCATCATTATCATATTCCAAGGACTGTTAGTGAAATTTATGACATATTCAATAGGAAATGGCGGACGAGGAGCTCTAGCAAATATGACTCTGAATTGCGCCAGTTCCCCCTCGAAAAAAAGGGCGAAAAGTAGCTATATTTTTTATCGATTTTGTTATATGAAATTATACGTTTTAACTGAGAACGGTTTTTTCCAAAACTTTGACAACTGGGTCGGAACGCAAGGGTACATTTGGGTGGAAATTAGAATTTGGTGATGCATAGTTTTTTTTTTTTTTTTGCCGTGTAAAAATACAAACTTTCAGGGTAGGTGACAGTCTATACGTTGCAGGGCTAGTGTGTGCATTTCAATACAAATAGATTACAAGTAAATAAAGAACAGCGACAAGAAGGGACAGGTGCTTTAATACGTGTACCAAAACGTGGGAGCTTGAAAGACAAAATTACTAGGTTTAACATTGTCCAGAAGTAGTTTCTGTGAACTTTTGTAAATTTACAACGTACAGCCGAATATTTGAACAAGATATATTAACTCCGATCGATTATTTTAGTTCTATTTTCACGCGAAGCCAACTCTCAGATTTCGAGGTATCTTTCCCTTCTTTCTGCTGCATATTAGAAGGCTCCCTGTGTAGTTGTTTTCCGGTTGTGGTTTTTGGAAAACAATGAAGAAAAATAAATTATAACTGATATTGTCGACGTTGAAGATTCTCTATTTAGGCGGCTCAAGGTGAGCCGCACGAAATCTAAGGCGCAGAAGGGGTATTTGTGATTTTTCGCTGGAAACCTAAAAATATACGCGTAAATTACATCCGCCCACCACGCCCGTTTGTCAACCATCAGCGAAGAGGAAACAGGCGCGAAGAACAAAGCCCTTCCAGGTGCAGGCCCTATAGTTGTGACAGCTGCGCAACGGCATGAGCAACCTACAGATGACATATTATCATGTGCACAAAAATGATACACACATCGGTCGGACGGTCGTTGTATCACTGTTCGCTTTAAACGAAACTCTTAAAAAAAATAAACTGTCGGTTACCAGAAGAGGACAAGTTGTTACTGCAAC
>JABSTQ010006342.1:0-50004 GCA_013358835.2 Ixodes persulcatus | reverse complement strand
TCGGCGCTTTTACTATTTCTGCCCAGCAACATGTATTGTCTAGCACTGAGCTCTACCACTTAGGTTGGATAGTTGCATTAACAGTTTTCTAAACATCATTCCCTTCTAAGAAAACAAAATTAGAAAGACCGGCGACAGTTTGTCCGTGCTAAATGTGTGGCAGTATACTTAAAATGTGTTTGCAAAGACAAATTACAAACGCGTTTCATGTTAAAAAAAATTGGCTACACTTGATTTCTTTTTCAATTTTTAATGCTTCAAAAATACTTAAAAGTGGCAGCACGTGCTACAGCACCAATTTAAGCAAGGTTGAACTATAACACGACACGCTTCGATAGCCGCACTCGACAAAGATTGCTCACAGAAAGGTTATAGCTTATATATTGTGGTAGGGTACGGTTATCCAAGACCTAAATACGATCCACTAAAACTTTTTAGTATCGACACACACCATTGCTGCCTTCTCACCACATCTGATTGTTGGGATGCGTAAATATAAATGTCATCTAGATTCGTTGGCCATCAAATAGTGTATTTGTGCTCGCTGCTAAAAAACAGAGACCTTGTACAAGATAGCCGCCCCTGGTACATCGTTTTCTTTTCCATCGATCCCGATTTGAGGCAGGTTTGAGCATGACGGGCCGTTTTTCTTGAAGATGGAATGTTTCGTGAAGATGTAAGTCCATCCTTACATATTCAAATCACCACATCTCGCGCATGTGTTTTGAGCTCCTTGATCAACCGAGAGTATCTATGAAACGTTCCTTCAATGGGTGCGGGGATGCATCGCAGCTCCAAAGTATGCGTTTACTTTGCCACGGGCTAAACCAAAGACCTTCGACAGCTCAAATTCGGTGACTGCGAGGGCGCAGCCTTGCAGCTCTGTAAAACCTACACTCGAGGGGCTAGGCTTGGCGAGCGCCGAAAAATAAGCATATTACGCGATAGGAGCCGAAGTACAGCCGAAGATACCTGTAAGTCACGAGGTCGCAGCCCGTCGCTCAGAATGGGGATTTTCTCGGCTTATCCTCTCGGAAGAAGCCGGCGCAAAAGGGGACCTTTCCTCTCGCCTCGCCGTGCTACAATACAAGAGAGAAAGTGAAAGAAAGAGGGCGAGGAGGACTTTCCGCCAGGCGGAAGAATATTTATGGTGGTCCCCCACCAAACTCTCTCAGTATAAACGGCTCTGCGCCAACGAATGAGCATACGGCGCCGAGAGCTGACGTCTTTAGCAGAGGATCTTTTCGACTCAAAAGCGGCGCGCGTTCCGAAGGCGGCGACAGTCGCAGAAACAAAAGCAGGCCCGGTAACAACAAGGAACTGCAGTTCCTTGTCTGCTAAAGACGCCGGCTCTTGGCGTCGTATGCTCGTTTGTTGGCGGCAGTTGGCGTCGCGACCGCTTGCACCATCTCTTATCCCCCCCCCAAAAAAAAAAAAAAAACCTGTAAATGTTCTTTTGTGACACCCTGTCAGGGTGTCACAAAAGAAAATTTACAGGGTTTTTTTTACCGCCAAAATAAACTAGGCATCGCCGAACGCCCATTTTCTGCCTAAATGTAGCGCTAGAGGTCACAACCAGATGCCAACCCAGGCAGCACACCAATGTTGGTCCGGCATTGGCCTAACATTGGCTAACACCGGCCTCAATATTGGACAATATTGGAAGCGCTACCCCATCCAACGTTGGCCCAGTCATTGGTGCCAATGTTGGGCCACTGTTCAGCCATGGTTCCAGCCAATGTCGGCCAATCGTTGGTGCCAATGTTGGGCCATTGCTAAACCATAGTTCCAGCCAATGGTGGTCCCACATTGGCAAAGACCGGCGTAATATTTGACAATACTGGAAGTGCGACCCGATTCAATGTTGGCCGTCGTTTGTGCTGACTTTTGGCCATCGTTGCACTCGCCCAGCTGTTTGCAAGTGCACTCACCAAGTTGTTTGCAAAAAGAAAGGTACGCAGACACAAGGAATATTTTTGAAATCTCCTAAAAGTTTATTGCACACAGCGTATTCTGCAGACAAGTACAAACTAAGCAATTTGTAATATGTGAAGAGGTACTACTCAGCTGTTATACAACTGAGAAGATTGCAAAGCAAACAACAACCGGGGTAATTGTTGGGTAGTGTCCAGTCTCCCGACAGCTGGCAGACTTTTTTCCCCGAAATTCTACCGTTAGTCACCCCTCATTGGCGGTGCAATCAGTTCATCGAACGACATTTCATCGACAGATCGCTTCATCAACACGCGATGTTTCATAAAAAAAAAAAACTGAGAATAGCATTTTGTTTTCCTGTTGCAAAGAATTTTTGCAGACTTACCATGAGGAGGCGTGAAAAGGTGGGCTGGTTCAGTGAGCACGCGCCTCAGGAATACACGCGCTTTGAAATGCCCCTACATCGTGAAATTCGTGTAACGAATGTCGAGGAAACGTTGCGCCTCAGGAATACACGCCCGACAAAATGCCCCTACAGCGTGAAATTCGCGCAACGAATGTCGATGAAACGTGAATGTCGACGCAACGTGTAATCACGAAAAGGTGGCCACGAAACGTGTTTTCGCGAAACGCAGGGTGAATAAGGACGTCAGTATTCTACCTGCAGTTGTGACATAATTTCAGGCAGATAATGGCAGGCGACTGTCGGTAAGATTGCAGGAAAATTATTCTCCCGGCTGCCAGGAGATAGGCACTCCCTATAGTTCTAGACGTTATCCGGAAGAGTATACCCGTAGAAGAACAGACAATGATCCCCAAATAGGGTACAGCGCACTTACGTTGAAAATACCGGACTTGAAAAATGTAATCCGAGGTAGATGTCGACACGTGCACTGCAGACCAACCACACAAACACAAGAACTTGAAGGAAGTGATCCGTGAAGATTCAACACGATGTAGCACGCGGTGCCGTTTGCCGAAGCGAACACTAAACGGTTCACAAAAATGTCTTGCGCTTCTTTGAAGAAATCGATACGGGTAAGACTTTTCGAGCGAGATACCATTTACCGCAGAAGCGAAATGCAGAGCAGGCCCGCAGGCCGCATTGCACGCGTAACTAGGTCCGGTCTTCGCAGGCATTCTGGGTTTGTCAACTGCTAATGCGTCCTCCGTCAAACCACGTGATCACGCTTCTGCCGTTTCCCGCGCCCAGAGAGCGGATTCAAACGATAAGAGAGAGAAAACGAGCGAAGGAGTAGAAAGGAAGCAGGCCAGAACAGGGGTGCGCTTACAAAGGCTAATCTTCTGGGGCATCTCAACAATGAACACAGCCATACGATTTGTCACTTGTACCCAAAGTTGATAGTGCAGTGGATGTTACGCGTGGCCTTGGACTGGCAGGTTCCGTGCTCTGCCTTATCACCAGCTTCGAGACTGTAGTCACGTGACCCTAACCGGAGACACGATTGGCCTGACACACACATAGCGTCTACCCTGCTGTCAATACCGATTGAACGAGACAGCTCTTTGAAGGCCAGCTTTTGAACTTCTAAAGAAGCTTTCGAGCCCAAAAGTGATTCTAAACGGGGTAAGTTTGAAGACACTATGTTTTTGCGTGGTACAGCCCCCATTAATATTTAGAATAAAGAACTTAGCGCTACTATTTTTGCGCACGATGTCCACAAATAAATAAATAAATATATATCTACTTTTATCAATAAATTTAAAAATATTTGTACACTGTTAGGTTCGCGTTTTTAAACTTGAAAGTTTTTCACGAACGAGTACCACATAAAAGACACCACGTACAGCAGATCGTCCGACTTTCAACACACGATGAATCGCTGACGCTCGCAGACAGAAGGTTGCGATGCTGCGCGAACGGTTTTTGAAAGATGCTGCGTAGGGTATACGCCGGGCGCAACGGCTTCACGACCGTTCGAAGGGCAGAGGATTCGCGACGACAAAGTGGCGTCTTGCAACTTCAGTGAGCTAACGGGGGTCGAGAGTTGCACGCTCCCATTTCCGCAGTGCGAGCGCGGCCGGCCACATCGAGGCGCAGTATGTTCTCACGTCACGATTGCTACGTCGTTGCTCTGCCTACACTGATGAGATCAGCACTGACAGTCGAAGCAGCCCTCTCGAGACTTCACTCGAGTCCAATAGACGACTTTCTAGCGCTATAGACTCGCGTAAAACTGAGAGTAGAAGTCACCTCGGTTGCGGCGTAAGCGGCGGCTTTATGTTTGTAGACGCGTGCGTCGACAATGAAAAAATAGGCACAGAAACATCAAATATAAAAAAAAAATATAGCACGCAGAAAGAAATACAAACATGGCAGGGGCGCGGGCGAAGTAGAAGACGTTAACGCTGCGTAATTGTGAAGAATCGTGTGTATCAGGCACGTGAATTAAGAAAGACGAGACCGTTTGAAGTAGAAAACAGCGTTATATTAGAAAACAATATGCCAAGATGAAAACACCCTAATTAAATTTACACACAAAAAGCTACGAATGGTATGACTTTGGGGAAATCGTTACAGGAACGCACGTCCGACAGATTGTTCTCGCAATGTCGGCACACTGCTTCAATGCTGCTCACTAAGGGCAACCGGAAAGTTCGCTGTAACACCTTAACGCTTTCTTGTTTCGTAGCGCTGGGTCTTGGGAGGTTTTGTGCGCTGGAGCGGCGACAAAGAACGTACCGGCAAGCCCAGGGTTCAGCTTGAAGCCGGTGGGTCGGCGGCGGCGTTGGCACGGCGTCGGCACGGCGTTGGCACGGCGTCGGCGTCTGGGGTGGCGTGTTGGAATGGACTGGGCCGCTGTGGTCTTGACGCGTGCTCCGCAACACGTGCACCTGCTTTCAACTGGGGTGAAGGCTTCGTGGGAGCTGGAGGTCAGGCCAGGTGGAAGCCTTGAAGAACCCGGGTCTGGACGCCCGGCGGTTCCCTTCCACACGCTGGTCTGCCCGCTCGAACACACTCCATTTTCTGTTCTCCGCCTTCCTTCTCTTTTTTTCTTTCTCGATGCAGGGCGCGTGGCACGCGCCACGAGGATGACGCGCGCGCACACACACACAGTTCGTCGCGTGCACAACGCGGCAGGAAGATGACCCGGCACGCGCACATACACACCGTCGAAATCAGCGCACGTTACAGTAATACATATACATACAAAATACACTGAAAAAGACAAAAATAATTAAATCTAAAAAACGCAATCAAGTTGTCAACGCCGAGGTAAGGCAATGCGAAGGGAGAGCAGCCGGCAAAAAAACTGCAATAGTCCTATAGGCAGCTAAGGATTTATTTGTGATCGCGGTTACAAAGCACCGGCGACGTACGCCACATGAAGTTGGCTAAATAAAATTCTCGCCCCGAGCGAGCGCATGAATGACTTCTTTCCACTTTCCTACCTCTGCAATGCAAAAAAGAGGGTCGCAGGGTCTATAGCCTAGGCGACACAAATATCGATAAGCGATTGGCTATGGCAGTACAATATTGACCAGCTTATACCAAGACATCACCAATGTTGGAAAACTCTAGGCTTTGACAGTTTAATATTAACCAGCTTAAGCCAGCGTATATTCAATATCGGAAAGCCATTGGCTCTGACAGTCCAATATTGTACAGGTTATGCCGGCGTATATCCAATATTGGAAAGCTATTGGCTTTGACAGTCCAATATTGGACAGCTTATGCCGACGTATATCCAATATTGGAAAGCTATTGGCTTTGACAGTCCAATATTGGACAGCTTATGCCGGCGTATATCCAATATTGGAAAGCTATTGGCTTTGACAGTCCAATATTGGACAGCTTATGCCGGCGTATATCCAATATTGGAAAGCTATTGGCTTTGACAGTCCAATATTGTACAGGTTATGCCGGCGTATATCCAATATTGGAAAGCTATTGGCTTTGACAGTCCAATATTGGACAGCTTATGCCGGCGTATATCCAATATTGGAAAGCTATTGGCTTTGACAGTCCAATGTTGACCAGCCTATGCCAACGTATCACCAATATTGGAAAACCATTGGCTTTGGTAGTCCAATATTGTCCAAAGTGATTCCAATATTGGAAAACATATGGCTCTGTTGGGCCATTGTTGGGCCATTCTTTGCCACTTCAAACCCAATGTTGGCCCAATACTGTGTGCTGCCTGGGAAAGTTTCAGCCCAATCCGATACCTTATTCAAAAGTTATAAGGGATTTTCTGAAAAGTTCAATGGGAAAATGGAGCCCATTTTTGCCTGTTTTCGGTTTCTGGCGCTATAGAGCCCGATGTATTCGAAAACTCCGTCGGCCGCCATTTTTTCATTGAAATTTTCAGAAAATCACTTATAACTTCTGAATAAGGTATCGGATCGGGCTGAAACTTTGGCATCTGGTTGTGACCTCTAGCGCTACCTTTGGGCGGAGAATGAGCGCTCGGCAATGCCTGGTTTATTTTTGCGGTAAAAAAAAAAAACCAAAAAACCCTGTAATTTTGTTTGGTGACACCCTGTATATATATATATATATATTTTTTTTTTTTTTTTTGAGGGGGGGCGGGGCATTTTGTATATTTAAAAGTTCCGATCGTCGTGCGTTTTTCTGGTGATTTTTTCGCAACATGCGTTCCCACCTAATGCCCGATTTACATGGTGCGATTTTAATTGCGACTTCGCAGTTGCGCCGTCGCTCGTACGGCAGAAAAAGCGTGATGGAAGCTGCGGTGCTCAACGTCGCAGCTGCGAAATGTCGAGCAAATTCGCACCATGTGAATCGGGTTTCAGTGCCTAAATCATAAGGTGCGATTTTACTTGCGATTTCTCAGTTACGACGTCACTTGTGCGGCGGGAAAAAAACGTAGTTGAAGGCTTGAAACTACGGTGCACGAGGGTCTCATAGCCGCGAAAAAAGAAATTTCCGTGTCGTCTGCTACCGGAGAAGACCCATGTTTTGGTTCTTGGTTGCGGTAACGTTCGAGAGATGGCGTCAGCTGCTCGCTTCCTTGATTTGTCTTTTCGTGACTGCGCCCGAAAGGGTTTATGGTGCCGAAGCCTCCTCGGTGCGCGCCAAAAATAGTGGGAGTCCCCGTCTGTTCAACAAACCGTAAAACCGGGGCTCGAGCCGGGAAGTCGGGACGCGTAAAAACGCCTTCCGACTCGCCGCGGCAAGGCCGGTAACATCAACAAAAACATTGGCGTCGAGCGCTGCGCAAGTTTGCACCTCGACGTTAAAAAAACAACACACATCAAAAAAAAAAAAAAAAAAAATCTTAGCAAGGGGTGTTTCTTTTTTGGTGTGAGTATGGATTTGGAGCGGTGTTTAAATCGCTTTTTTTATTAGTACCTTCTTGGTCATACAAGCGTGCGCTCGCATCTACCGCACAAAAGGCGCGAACATGGAGGGAGCGCTTTTGGATCGCGCTAGAACCCTAAAAGCACGAACGGAATTATACCAATCGCACTTGGCGTTCCAGGTATGCGCGACGTCGCCATAGCTGTAGTTCACAGGAGGAAGCTGCCAGTGCACGAGACAGCTCGTGCACACCGCAGCGGGGTTGCCGCGCAGGCAGAAAGATACAGTTCCCACGATGCATGTCGGCAGCGTTGCGCATTGAAACTGGCTGGTGAGATCGGTTTATTCCAGATAAGCGAAGGACATTGCACTCCCTGATTCGCTTACAGCAGTCGCGGAAAATCATCATCACCCAAAACACTTTAATAGCCGTTTATTGTAAAGAATATATTGACGTGTCTCCTTTCTTTTTTTAACTGCACTCATATACAAACGGAGAGCATGCAACCTTATGATGCACGACGAAAATAATCCCTGGAGAACAAGAGGGACAAAGGAGAAACACAAATCTCCAAACACAGCTAGGTGACTGGTGCGCGACCAAAACATTGCAAATCCTTATAATAATAATAATAATAATAATAATAATAATAATAATAATAATAATAATAATAATAATAATAATAATAATAATAATAATAATAATAATAATATCTTTATTTTCCATTTACAATAGTGGAGGCCGAGAAAAAAAGCCGCACGAAACGGCTTGACGAGCTCTCGGCCCCCAAACTGCATTCTGCAGCAGTGACAAGGCGAGAGAGAGATAAAAAAACACACACGCACACCAAAAACATTAGTCGTCTACAACAAAATGGCGCATCAACGCACGCAATTCTTTCATGCTGATGGTGTCTACGTGAACATCACAGTGAATAACACAATTAAGCAGTTTCGATAATCTGTAGCATAACATTTCTTTTCCTAGGTTTAATCGGCAAGTAGGTACATTCCAGTATTCAGGGTTTCGAAATTGATTATTGGGAACGCGTTGGTTTAAACCAGACAGTTCAATTATGTAAGTACGGTTACTGCACAATTCATGTTTATACTTTGTAATAAGCATATAATTATACATGTTGTATAATTAAGATAAGATTAAGAATTATAATAAAAACAGAAAATTAAGAGATGCTATCACTTAATTTTCTGTTTTTTCTCGTAATTATTTTTTTTTCGTGATATATGCCTCGACAAATCTCCCCACCATGACTATCAAAAAAGAGAGCGAGTTCCGGATTGAAACAGCACATGACAAAGTGTGAAATTAACGGTGTTACAGCTTTAATTCCAAAGGACGCAAGTTCCCTTTCAGGTTTGTCTGTATCGTGACTACCTCATAGCTTTACAAAGCAGATGTATACGCAAGTCCAAGTTCACGCGACGGAAGCGCGAAGTCAAATTTCGGGGCACGGCGGCGACGGTGGCGGCGGCGGCGGCCCCGGCCATTTTTACATCTTCCCCGCCCGCAGCGTCTCGTTAGCGTTTTTCACGGGCGTTCACATAACGAGGGAGAGAGAAAGCACCGGCCGACGGCAACCGTCGGCGGCCGGTCCGTCGTTCGGTCACGCCGCTCCGGAATGTTTACCCTTGCTGCGCCTCTTCCTTCCCCGCGCCGCCGCTCGCAGCGCCCCGACGCGCACACAAAGGCCGCGCTCGACCGACACGTGCTGCCGTTGTTGATATTCGCCTCGCCGCGGCGAATGCGACGTGAAGTCGCGCCGGTCGGTAACGCAAATGCGTCGAAGCAGCGGCAGCACGGGAGAATCAAAGTTGCTCCATCGTCTGCAAAGCGAAGCGGCTCGCCGCAGACTCGAGAGGACGCGCGTCGACGCAGCAACGGCCGCCCGCGCGCCACAAGTTTCGGAATGCGGCGGCGGCGCGACGATCGCCGGTGCGGAAGCGTCTCGGTTCCGGCGTCCCCCGGCGGCGCTCCCGCCTTCCCATTGGTCGGCCGTCGGTGTTTCGGTGGGCGCACGTGCGCTCTGATTTGCTCCGGCGGCGAGTTGCGCGAGCGAAGCGGTGCGGTGATGTCGCGTTGTTGTGGCGGTGATCGGCGGCGGCGCCGGTGAAGGCGGGATTCGTGGGCTACTGCTGCTGCGTCGTCCCCCGCTTCGGCGGCGACTCGGCGTGGTCGCCTGCGTGCTTGTGGCCCCTGCTTTGCCCCGATCCGTGTCGACATCGAGTGTGTGTGCTGTGTGGTTGTCGCCGCGTGCCCGGTGCCGCGCGAGTGTGTGCGCGCGCGTGCTCGTCGCGCACGACGATGCCGCATGGCAGCGGCGGGGACGACCTGGCCTCCTCGGACGAGATCAAAGTGTTCAAAGACGAAGGCGAGGAAGAGAAGCGCTCCTCGGAGAACTTGACGGACCTCAAGTCGAGCTTGGTGACCGAAGGGGAAGAGGTGAGTGCCGCCGCCGCCGCTGCCAGAACGTCGGCGGCCTGCCTGGCTGCGTCGTGCCACGCTGACTTTGGAATATCCCGGCTACAGCATCAGGAACAACAGCAGCCGCCGCCCAGGGGCCTGACGCCGACCTCGGGTCTGTGCCGGTTCTTGCAGGAGAAGATCGTCGGTCTGCCGGGCCACCCGAGCGCGGGCTACGCCTCTCCCAAGCCTCGCCCGGCGGACGCCTTCGGAGCACTGTTCGGTGAGTGGCCGGCGCCCGGATCCGCCGGATAAATGGGCCCCGAATCTGCGCGATGATGGATATGCGCCCGGTCGCAGACCCCGATGATGCAGCGCGCCTCTCGCCTCGCCAATGCTGAGCGGCCGTCGGGGCGGATTGCCGTGCCCGGTTTCAATTACTGCGCGTAATCGGCGTGATCGATCGTAGACACGCTTTTTCTCAGCTCGGGTGTCCCTCGTTTACGCGCTGCTTTCGGTCTTCTTTGCCCGACGGTCGTCCAGGGCTACGATGCTTCGGCGCTTGGTCCGATCGCTTACACCCTTCCACTCGCGCGAGACATTCGAAATTGCGCGCCAGTATCGGTTCGACCATCGTTTGCTGCCTCCGCCGTATCCCGAACATTTTCGCTTCATCTTAACGTGATGATACAAATGTCACCTGTATTTGGGACATGTGCGGACCCAGGTGTTTGGTTAATCATCGACACGCGCTCGGCGTGGTTTCAAAGGCATATGGGGATCTACGCCATCTTCCGGGCCGGGGGTCGATCTCCGGTTCACATTTTCCCGCCATTGGTAGGACAGCCAAGAAATCTTGCTTTTGTGTTTGTAGGGACTGAATCTCCGCGGTCTGCCGTGGCTTTTGCTGTCGATTATGAACAAGTGGCCCAGCTATTTGCAGCGACGAATTCGCGTCGTTTCGGAAGTCCGTCGTGGACGTCGCGAGCTCTCGACCGAGATTTGAGGCATGACCGCGTTGTATTGGTTGTTTTACCATAAAGACAGGATCCCTCTACGAGCATTAATTACACTTTCCATCCTGCGTGCGTTTGACCCATCGGTGCTTCAAGTTGTTCTTCAATGTACTGCCGTTTCCAGGAATTCAGGTCTTGTACGAGCCCGTTGTGTCATATCCGGAATCTCGTAGTTTCTTCGACGGTGTTTCTACGCTCTTCCCACTTTATTCCGTTTTACCGCTTTTCCCTTCCCTAGTAAAATTATACCTTTAATAATGCGCAGCGAGCTTGTACGGAAGACGGCACCAAAAAGATCGTGCGTTTTGTCTTTTTTGTTTTCCCTTCCGATCCGAGTAGTGGAGCTCACGCGTTTGTATCGTTGCCAAATTGAGCTGCGCGGCGGGGTTCGCTTGGTACGCTTCCAAAGTTGTTGACCTCCTCCGTGCCTGCTTTTGTTGATTTGTTTTTTGTCCCAACCGTGTTTTCCTTTGAGTCTTCTTCAATTTGTCAGTAAGTAAACGGCTGGCTACCAGATTTTCTCTGGCCGTCCGCCCCGATCTCGACCGGCGCAGGAGCAGGACTTCCCCGGTGGGTCGTAAAACGATACAGCCGGTCCCAGTTGAGCAGCGCGAAGCCCTTGGTGGCTCGTTGTCGGCCGCCACAGCCCCGACGAGGGGGCGACCGGGCAGTCCGCGCGAGTAGATAAGATAGCAGGGCCAGTGAGCGATTTCTGCGGCCGACTCTTGCTGGGGGGAGCGCGCGTGGAGGGAGCCAGCCTGGCCAGCCGCTCGCTCCGAGGGTCGGGGAATAGTCGGTTCTCGGAATGTGGTTCCTGGAGTCTCGCAGCGCGGCTTTCTCTCTCGGTTCGCCTGCCTTGGTGACAGCGTTGGGGCTTTTCGGTCGTCCTCCCGTTTCCTCCGGTGTTTGCTCTTCTTTTGGCTGGTCTTTGCATCCCTCCGTTTGTTTTCTTTTCGTAGTGCAGGGACGTCGGTTGTTGCGCATGTTGGTTTGGAGTGGCACGGCTGGTTGTTTGGTTGAAACTTGGCTGGCCCTCGGCTGTTTTTCGCCGGCTCCCCGCTCCCGTCTAGGTCGAATTTCGGGTCGGAAGTGGTGCGTGGCGGGTTTCGATTTTTTTGTTTATGTATGTGCGATGGCGAGGGCTTGTGGATCCTTCTACAAGCCCTCGCTTGTAGAGGGATCTTCTTCGTCACGTTTTGTGTTCCGTCGACTGCGTGGTGGTGTATTACTTATTTTTTTGTCTCCCCCCTTTTTTTCCTTCTTTCCTTCTCTTTTTTGGTTGATTACGTGTTTCATCTATATTATTTTTCTTGCATCCGGAAAGGTTTGTAGCTGGGCTGCGCAAAGTGCAGCTCTTTGAAAATTATTCCTCAATGTTTCAGGAGTAATGAGTGAGCTCAGATCTACAGAGGCGCGCTCGTACGAAGCCAAAACAAACGTCGGTTCCCAATCGTTCTTGATGTTTTCAAGTATTTGTCAATCTTTACATTTCTGTTTGTCTTTCATAACTCTAGCTTTTCTGCGATATCGATGCCCGTTATATACAGTCGTCTCGTTAATAATATGGGCACCTCCGTTCCCCACTAAAATCGTCAGTCGTTCGTTATTCTGGAGGACGACACGTCCTCCATAATAGCGAATGAAGGTCTAGATCCCCCCAAATATCAACTAGCGTGACCACAAAAGCAGGGTTGCCAGGCACTCGTAGACCGACTCGCCATTTTTTTTGTTTTTTTAGAGATGTATGTAATTAGTAGTCAAGAGCCCATGGTCAGTGATAGCCCGAGTCGGACAATACTTTTCGAAGATGCAATAAACATATTTGCAACTAATTTGCCGAAATAAGAGCCACGGAACGTGGGTACATTAAAGGCGCATAACCGCGGTCAAAAATACCTCTGATGGAACAAAGTCGTTGCAGCGCTGGTGTTTGCCCCGCAACCCAAACTTGGCATACAAAATATTGTCCAGCAGAGTTTCGATTGACATCCGGTTTCCCAAGCCGGTTTATGTGAGCGTGACCTGGCTGAACGCGCGTTCTACGGCGGCGTTGGACAGTGGTTACGTCAGAAGTGAAACAGCTACCTCAGACAACAACGGGAACGTGCACGACCCTGCACTGTTTGTCGCGTGTTTCATATTGTTTCAGAATATCGCTACACAACTGTCACGAAGGTCATTCAGCTTACATTGCAGAAGGCCGTACTCTGACTCCATTGCGGACACATCGGACGACCTAAGGAACCTGAAAAAAGGGGTCATTCCTAAATTTCAAATTTGAGGGCAGACATTTCACGACGCTATTAACGCATGCAACCAAAAATGCACGGCACCGTTGATCAATGGTGGTCTTCTCGTCCTCGTTGAGTGAAGACTTTTCCAAAGAATCACGAAAGACACTCGTCATGTGACAAGCCCTGACATGCGGCAAATGGCCTTCCCAATCAGAACCGGGGAAAGCGTGACTGGGAAGCACAATTCGCTGACGTAAACAGTTCACAAACGAACTCGGATCTACATGCGGCTTTGATGGATCTGGGTCCTCACTTTGAAACACTTTGTTGAGCCTTTCGAACTCGACAACGATGGTGCTGACGAACTGGACAAACTCCGCTCATTATTACACGTTTCGAATAGCATCTTAGCGCGGTAACGACGCTCTGCTGTCCTCGCAACATCGAAGCACAAACAGACCAAAGCCAACCTCCAAATTTCCCCGCCGAATACAATCGCAAGTAGTCCGGTTTCAGTATTTATAGCCCACCCTGCACAAAAACCTTAATTCAAGCCTCACATAGCCTTCCCTCCTCCTACGCCAGTTATTTCTAAAAAGGTCGATTCCACCTTTTTAGAAATAACTGGCGCCACCTGGCAGAAAAAGATTTTTTTTTTTTTTTTTCGAGGATTTTGCGGATGAAACAAGGCACGGATTAGGAAGGAGAGGGAGGAAGCGTCATAGAACTAACTTGGAGGCGAAGAGGTACGCCACAATGGGGACAAGAGAGACCTTGGGGAACCCATTCTGGATATAGATAAAGGGGAGAACATAAAAGACAAGGACGGACAAGACCTTTCCAAGGCATCAGGCGTGTTTAGCCTGCAGGTCACACTTACAAAAAGAGACATGCGAGACCGGATGTCCATCGAAACTCTGGACAATATTTTGTGTGCCAAGTTTGGGAAACGTCTTGTCCGTCCTTGCCTTTTATGTTCTTCCCTTTATTTATATTACCTTTACCAGCACGCTCTCTATTCCAACCATTCTAGATCATTGCAGCTGAATAGAGCCAATATGATTTAACTTTTATGGTCGAGGGAGTTTCTGCGCTCGCTTGGGGACGTGTTCGCGTCTTTTCCTTCGAAAGACACTCCTCGTGTTCGCCTTTTTTTTGCGGGGTCATATCGTGCACCATTTGGTACTTTAATGAACCGCAGACTCTAGATGCGCCGTAATCTGTTGCGACGTTTTAGTCTTTTTCACTCCCTGTCTATATGTGGGTGATTTCATCTCAAATCGGGCACAAGTAAATGATGGTTCCTCAAAATATCCTGGAACAGTTATATGTTGGTGGAAAACGTGTGACTGGAACAAAACTGCGAATCAGAACTACGGAAATATTTTGTTCTTGAGTTCTGGGGTTCGAAAGGACAGAATAAAGTCTTGCGATTTTTGCAGTTTTCACTAGTGACACAATTTGGAGCCTCGCTCCGTTAGGTTATCTTTATCACAACGATGATAACTATTTTACTGCGTTAATACTTTGTATAGAAGGCTTAACTTTTTCTACAAATGTTTTTTTTTTTTTTTTCTAGTTCATTTTATAAAATGTTCTGAATCTTGTACCTTTGACAACAATGGGCCAAGTTTGAATCGAGCGAGCTTTCGGCGAACAATTACTTAAGGCATAAGAAACATATCAAATTAAAGCTTGCATCTAAGCATATTTAAAAAAAATTATAATATCGTTAATTTAAGTATAGTTTACATAGAAGAAATAACACTGTAAACATAAGAAGAAAGGCTAAATATACATAATTCTGTAATTTTAAGAAAATTCCTATTTTTAATTTTTTTCCCAATATTTTAATATGATGTTTTCTATGTTCTCGTATAAATGCAATAAAATTTATTTGACATGCATGGTTTCATCATATTAAGCAGTGTGTTTCGAAATAAGACATATTTGTGGGGGATCGGTGGCCGACTGGGCTAGCGCACATCAGCTCGGAGCACGTGGAGCTAAAGCTCGCGCTGCAGAACCCGGGGATCCTGGGTTCAATCCCCACCCCTGCCCGTTTCGATCTGGGTGTGTGTTGTACCGGTGTGCGGTCGTGTATCAGTCCTGCGTGATGCACGTTAAAGGCCCCAGGCTAGCGGTTGTACTGCACTAGCTAAATTTCTCATCTACAGCGAGTGACTCGTCGCAACTTATACTCTGTTTCATACTAGCGTGCAACGCTGTCAAAGCTACTGGCGCGAGCGTGGGGCTTGATCTCCTTGATCATTTGCACGCGTTCTCGCGCAAACAAATCCATAGATGAAGCCACGCGCTCGCGCCAGTAGCTTTGGCAGCGTTGCACGCTAAATGTGAAACAGAGTATAGAGATGGCTGACCAACTACACGCTGTATAAATATCCACACAACCCCAATTATTATTAAGACATACTTGTATCTCCATTCTATGACGCATATCTCTATCATTTCGTTTTTCACTTAAATATTAGTTATTTTTGTAACATGATCATAGTTTTTATTGGTTCTCGAGTTCACACACAGTTCGGCAAAACGGGTGTAGGACAGAATGGTCCCGGTCAAAATGGTCCCGGACAAAAAGGTCCCAATCGCCAACCTGGACAAAATGGTCCCAGGTGAATTTATCAATACTTTAGCGCTCTTAATAGGACAAAATGGTTTGGTACTTTCATTTTGACACACATTCAAGGATAATATCAACATTTTCATTATAATAATTTGAAACAAATTTTAAATCCCTGCTACTATACCATGTACCTCTATTTCTCAAAGGTTCTTGATTTCTACCGATATACTCCATGTGTGTAATCAATATATCTTTCTATCGCCAGAACCTGTTTTCAAATTAGCGCTATCGAGCTTCAAAACGATATTCGGAATGAAAATCATTATCATACACGTACTACAGGTTCTTGACGTGGTTTTTGAAATGTACCTGTCGTACCACCGTGTTCTATTTTTCAGAAACAGCATCGCTCTGTCTGAACATTGTACAATAAAGAAATCAAAAATTGATTTCGCAATTATGAGCGTATTTATTACGTAGAGTACTTAAGAGACAAGAAGTCGACGCTGCTGAAGCGAAGGCCTAATACGAAAATGTATTCAATGACCCACACCCCTCAAAAAGTCGTCCAAGGGACGGAGCCCTTGCACGTACTGTGTGCACAGAGTTACAAGCCGCTGCTAATATCCATCAAGAGTAGAAAATACAAAAAAAACCTGCAAACAGCAAATAAATAATGCCACGCCGGGACCATTTTGTCCGGAATGGCAGTTGGGACCATTCTGTCCGGGACCATTTTGTCCGGGACCATTTTGACCGGATCCCCGGCAAAACTTCTATATCGATAGCATTTATGGTATAATATAGTAGGAAGTTCTTTCGCACGTTTAGTTTGCATAGTTAGTTAACTACATAAATCGAAACTGTCTTAAGGCCCGTTCACACGATGCATTTTTCTCGCGCATCTAGTGTCGCGAAATGTAGTTTCGCGAAAAGGTTGCACCGTCTGAACGAGTCCGAAAAGGATGCGCGCATCTAAAAAAAGTTGCGCGCACACCTCGCTTCTGGAGCGAGCTTTTGCTGAAACTTTGCCGAGTCCTGTCAATCACTCTGAGGGCGCCGCCAATGGCCGCTCATAAACGCTCTCACGTGGCCTTTGAGGGGGGAGCGAGCTGTTTGAGAAGACCTCTTCACTGCCGGTGTTGTAGCCGAGCCATGCAAATCCGAAAAAACCGAAACCACGAACGATAGATACTGCTGGCGCTTCCGCAAGCACGTCAAGCGCCACTGAAGGAAAAGTGAGTAGCATATCAGAAAAAAATCCAGCGATGGACGAAGACAACTAGCGGGAGTTGGCGAGATTAGAATAGTGCTCATAGCGTTGTTGTCGCGACGATACCGCTGGATAAGAGACCATCGAGTAACTTGGAACCAAGTTTGCTTTGTTTACAAACGAACGTGAAACCATGTGCGCTCTCTGAAACAGTGCACAGTAAAATCGGGGCAGACATGGGCGCCGAGAAGTAACCAGATTGGGCACGTAGCGTTTCTATGAATACCATGTGCATTGATAGGAGCTTTGGCAATGAATTGGCTGCGTACGGGCTCGGCGCCGGCACGTGTCCTGCACGTACAGGTTGCCGCCTCAATCGGCTTTGCGCACATGCGAGTTCGCTCCAAGTAGTACAGTATGTGAGAAAAAAAAAAATTAAAGTGAATTGACTGCATAAAATGCGCAAAGCAGGTCCCCAGATAAATAGCGATCTGATTCGGAGCGCCACATTATGGTTAACACCGAAACTATTTTCGCGAGTCTAAACGTCATCGTTGTTGCACGTGAAGCGGTACGTGAACGAGCACATTTCGCGAAACTTGAGTGTCGCGAAACTGTTGCGCGCCTAAAAGATGCATCGTGTGAACAGACCTTTAGATAATGTTTAGGCGTTGTCCAATGAGATTACCAAACATATAGGACGTCTTAAAAGTTTTCCGTGAGTTAATAGAGCCCTCGTGGGGACCCGCCGAGCACGTCAATAAGCGTGCATGAATTTTTTTCTTTCTTCAAAAAACTTCCTTTACACGGTAGCTACTTCTCTTTTTGCGACACCAAACGTACGTTCCAAATCCTGTAGAACATGAGGTGAGACTATCAGTCGGATAGTATCGCGCCACTTCGGCGCTTGCTTTCGCTTTCCTACAATGTGCGCGTCTCCCATAATTTTGCCTTTTTTCTATATTTTTTTCTTGTTGAGATATCAGTACCTTCAAGGTTCTCGTTAGCTGCATTGGCTAAATTTCTTCGACGGAAAGTGGGGATGAAAGGGCAATCCACGGGCCGATCGTGGCATAGACATACCTCCACCCTTTTTAACTTTATGAGTGTCGCATCGCCTTTTTAGATGGCTGTCGTGATTGTTTATTTAGTACAGACAGGGTCGCTATGAACATTAGAAACGACTACCATATGACGATCCGTGCACGTGATAGGAAGGACGAAGCAACCTGCGATCACCAGGAGGTGTTGCCAGAGCTAAAGCTAATGTGCCGCCGCCTTCGAGAGCGGCAGCATGCATTTCCCTTTCGTTTTGCTTCGCCGATAGGTTCTATGCTGTCCACATATCTGATACCTCATCTCAGTTTGTTAGACACAGTTAATCAAAACCGAGAGAGAAAGCAACCACTCCTTGCCTGATAGCAATATACGTGGGCGACCGAGAATTCAGTCTTGAAGACATTAAGAGACTTTGCCTGTGTGCTAACCCAATTAAGGAGTGCGGTTTGCTGACCTGTAAGGTGTGTGCAAAAAGAGATGGTTTAGCCTTGGAATCGTTTTCAATGAAGGTAGACGAATAAATCGAAGTAACTTTGTGGAAATCTAGCGAACTGCTAAAAAAAAAAAAGGAATGGTAAGTAACGCACTTTGCAATGAGCTGAGAAAGTGCGTAACAAAGTACTTCCCCCATTAATTCACCCGACATGCTCAGCGGCCTGCTATAAGCTCAGAAACGTTGCATCTCGAGGCTCGTACCATCGTATTGTGTTTTGATTTTGCGGAAAATTGGAGTGTCGTTCTTCCGCGAGCGGTACAATGCTTTCATTGGAAGAACCAAATAATCCTGTCTATCCTCACCTGCGTCGCTACAACAGAGCGCAAAACCTACAGCTTCGGAGTTGTCAGTGACGACATTGTGCGCAGTACAGCACACGCACTGTTCGGTGTGCGCACAGTTGAAGAGAGTGGCTGAAAGAAAACATTCCGATATTTACAAAACTTGTCCACATCTTGGACAGGGGGGCTAGTTATTTCAAACATAGGTTTCAACTGTCCGAGATGGCGAAGAGACATGAAGTGACCAAATGGATGGTTTTGAGCTACGGAACACGGCAAAGGTGCGTGTAATGGCGTGGGGAGGGTCCTCAACCTCAGGTCGTCATATTTGGAAGCCATTGGAAGTGCTGATGATTTTTCTCGAGTAGTGGCCCCGAAAGTGCCTAGAATTGTACTCCTGAAAAATGAAGCAGCATGCCTCACCCAATACCGTGACACAGTGAAAGAGAATGGAATTTCTTGAGTCTTGTGAAAAACATTCAATCCTGCCACTTGTGGATGAAGACCCAAAATAGAGACGGGTCTTTCAGGGTTGTGATAGAAAAAAAAAAAAAAAAAAAGTCAATCCTAAAAGTAATGTTAACCTCACTTAAAATCACTTTTTCTTTTATCGCCATAAACGTTGCTGCGAGCTAATAATACTAAAAATGCTATGTATTGTTTTGCATTTCCCCCGTTTCTTGGTATTCTTTGTTATTGTCCAAATGAAGGAACCAAAATTTGAACTCGGCCCGCTAGGTTTTTGAGAATAATTTATTTCGGCCCTTCATTGCCTGACATAGGCGTTTGTGTAGCTTACCTTTTATGCTGGTTAAATAAAAAAAGACGTTTTAATACGTTTATTTAAAGCAAAGTTGTGAATCTTAAGATTTTATAAGTGAACTGGACATGTGCATGAACCTTTTCTTTTTAATTATAACATACCAGTCATGCCTTATTTTTACTAAATGGAACTATGGTCATAGTACATAAATACTATGGGACATAAATACTATGGTCACTATTACAAGTATATATGTAATAATTACGAAAAACATTTCTCAACGGCCCATATCTTTTCAGCTTTGAATGGAGGCAAAAATATGTATTTTTTCAAATGCACCACTTAATGTGACGGAACCATATATGTAAAAGAAATTTTGTTGCATATATAAGAACACATAAAAAGCTCTTCATATATATAAAAAAAACGTTTTTTTTTAATGACGTAGAATTTTCTATTTTTGTCATTTCTTCTCAAATTTACAGCGTTGTTTCTTCCATATAAACTATACCTAAATTAACAATAATATAAGTTTTAAATTAGCTTATATACAAGCTTTCATTTGACATGTTTATTATGTCTCAAATAATTGTACATCAAGAGCTACCTCGATTCAAACGTGGCCTATTGTCAAAGGTGCAAGATCCAAAAATTGTCATTTTATAACAAAAAAAACAAAAAATCTTTTTAGAGAATTTTAGTTTTTTTATACGAAGTCTTAAAGCAGTAAGAAAAGTTATAATTGTTGCTAAAAAAAGACTAAAAGTTTTTTGAGACTCCAAATGGTGTCACTCGTGAAAACTGCAAAAATGGCAAGACATACCTCCTGCCCTTTCGAAGCACAAAACTCAAGAACAAAAAAAAATCTTCCGTTTGCAGTTTTGTTCTAATCACTTAGTTTAACCAACATTTTTTGTTTTGTTTTTTGAGGACCCATTATTTTTTCTTGCACGATTTGAGATTAAATCACCCATATATAACTAACTAGACCGTAGGTTTTCGGGGGTTCACTTATAAGGGAAATCGGCTAATATTTTTTGGCGTTAAGTTTTTTTTTTTTTTTCACATATCGGTGTATTTTTGTTGTTTGTTTCGGAAGGACGCTAAAAACGGGGATTATCGGTGAAAGAAATCTTATAAAGTACTAGGAGTTTGTTTTAAGAAGGGAGGGTTTCAACAAGAATAGCCCTAGCTGGAGCAAAAATTTCCACAAAAAGGTGTCTTTCGGTTTTAACGAATTTTGTATTTTTCACATCAACAAACGCTTATCGTGTTTTTTTTTTTCCGACCTTGTATTTAGATTATGATAAACGCCGGCGCAGGTTTATCAAAATCTAAACCCCCAAAAAATCAAGATACAAAAAAAAAAAAAAAGAACGTCTTGTCCATTATGTTTTTTCTCGGTGTCTCGTGATTTGGATTGGTGTTTCCCAACCAGCTCGACCGCATGCTTGCTCTTCTTGCGGGTTTATCGGCGTTTTCCGGTTAAAACAGAAACAGGTCTGCGGCCTATCTATAACAAAGCGGGAAGGCGTAAAGAGAAAAGTCAGCGTGGCGTTCGGCAGGTGTCCGTTCGATGGGCATTTTGAATAGACTGCTGTTATAAAATCCTGCCGGCCAACAGCCCAAGTGCCTCGCGTGGCTCGTAAATTATTGTGCGGCCGGAGAAAAGGCGGCGTCAAAGAAATCGTGGAGGAGCTCTCTTTTGAAACGCACAATCTGGCATTTGTGGGCGCAGTTTCGTTTGGCGGTCGCACGACCAGCGTAGCGCGTATCGAGCCTGATCTCACTTTTGAGGCACAAGAGTAAATATAAAGTTCGCCTACGATCTCGAGAATTTCCGTCTGATATCCACTCTTAAAGCCCGAAGTGCAGCCTCGGTTTTCTGCAGGGAAGATGATCCTCTTAGGCGCTCCCTTTCTCCTAATCTACGAGGGGAAGCCAAGTTGGGGCAAGGTAAAAAGTGGAGAGGATATAGAAAAGGAGAAAGCGGGCAAAAGTGGAGAGCGCGAAGCGTATGTCTCTCTTTAATGCAGCAATCTCCCCCCTCCCCTCCCCTTGTCTTCCTCTGCCACTCCACGCTTCGATTATAATGCAATTAAATGCAAAGGTGCAAGCGAGCTGGACAAGAATGATGAAAATAATCATGTGTTTGGAGATTTGTCCCTCTTGTTCCCCTTCTCCAGGGATTATTTTCACCACGCTTCGAGTTTGATATTGTGACCCGTTAATTTTATACCCGACGTATGAATGCGAAACCGAAATATTATTTGCGCGTTTTATTTTCGCAGGATTATAGCAACGTTAGCTGTGGTAATAAGTCAAACTTCAATACTCCCTTTTCAATTAAAAAATAAAATAAAATAAACGAAAGCCTGGTGGTAGTTGCATTTGTTGGGAAGCACTCGAAGAGAATCCTAGACCCTTTTTGAAAATCCATCGAGCAACATTGGTGGCAGCCAGTGTTGCCCAGGGAAAAAGTAAACCAAGTTAAACATGAGTGTTGTGCGCAGACGGCTTTGTGCTATAGGTTACAGGAGCTGATTCAGACCCGTGGAGAGAAAGGAGACTCTCTGGGCCTGAAATTCAGTACCGACAAGTCGGGAATAATGGTTTATAACAATGAGAAGGGGGAGCCGCTGAAAATTCAAAACGTTTTCATAGAAGACGCAGAGAAGTATAAATACCTAGGAGTATGGCTGAATGAAGGAAAACACTACTTAGAAGAACAGAAACAAAATCTTCTAAACAAAGGAAAAAGGAATGCAGCAATCATGAAGCATAGGGCACTACGGAATTACAATAGATATGAAGTTGTTAGGGGAATGTAGAAAGGAGTCATGTGTCGGGGTTGTTTTTTTGGCAATGGAGTATTATGCGTGAAATCTGAGGTCCAGTCGAGTCTAGAGACCCGGCAGAGGAGCGTTGGCAGACTTGCACTGGGGGCGCATGGGAACACACCAAATGAAGGCGTGGAGGGAGACACGGGCTGGGCATCTTTCGAGGTTCGAGAGGCGATCAGTAAGTTGAAATTTTAACGAAGACTAGACACAATTGAGGATACACAATGGGCGACAAAGGTATATAAGCACCTATATGTAAAAAGTCTGAACACTAAATGGACAAACCGAGCCCGAAAACTGAAATCCAAAATCCAACAGTCAAGCGATGGGCAGAGCAGACTAGCTCCGTGGAAAAGGAAGTATAAGAAACCGAGAGAACAATGGGGGGGGGGGGGGAAAAAATTGCAGGGAACAACAGCTTCGTAACATGTATCTTGAACGAAAACAGGAAATAAGGAAGGAACATTGGCACGCTAATTTACGGGGGAGCTCGTTTTTATTCGAGGTTAGAGCGGGAGTATTGAGGCAAAATGGATATACGGTGTGTCGTATGCCAAGGGGAAGACGAAACAATAGAGCATGTGGTGTCGAGGGGCACAGGACTTGCTCCCGCCCTCACGGAAGGTGGGCGAGAGCAGACGAGAATGGAAGAATGGATAAGTGCATTCTAATAACAAAGAAATCGGAAGACTGGTGGAATTTATTCAGGGAGAATTGAATGACGTACAACAAACTAAGACAGCTGAGGAAAGGCGAGACAGGAAAATTGCCTCCCGTGTGGCTCCGGTCCAAAGTCTCAACCCTGTCTCCCAGTGGGCCCGGTGCCGGGGTAACGCCGACTAGGTTTGACCCCAGGGGAAAATTGTCGACTCCCCCTCGCCGAGGGAAAAGACAAAAAATAATGTTTTAAAATTTTTTCCCGCGATTTTAAAAGTAATTAAGCTGCTATCCCACACCGTTTGGTGATATTACAAAATTGCAGAGGGGAAGCAGATTAGCTCAGAAAGGCGAAACGACGAATGATACTTTTTTTTTTTTTTTTAATATCTAGGCTAGGTGGCGCAAACTACCGCTCGTTATTGAGAGTACAGCCGTTAGCATCCATCCAACCATGCTTAAAAAAAGAATCAGTTGTTTTTTCTTAAGGCTAGGTGGCGCAAGCTGCCGCCCGTTACAAAGAGTACAGCCGTGAGCATCCATCCATCGATTGCGTATCGCTTCCTGCACGAAACGTTCGATTGGGTCCGAGTTCACTTCGAATGCTGACGCAGCACTCGTGTCCAGTGCGTGCTCAAACGGAGCAGCCACTGGATGACGCACACTTTTGAAAAAAAAAAAAAAAAAAGGTCTATTGCGCCCGCTGTACACTAAGCACCAAAATGGCGGCGCCCACGAGAAAATTGCGGAACCAAGTGTCGATACTCAAAGCGCAGCTTGTTCAGTGGCTAGAGCGCTCCATTCCAAAGTCGGTGGCCAGCAAATGGTGCCCCGTTCCCGGCGACTCCTGGCGGCGGGCATGCAGGTTAGCGAGCGGGTCTGCCTAGGTAGTGATTAAGCGCCCTGCCCTGACGTGACAGACGATGAAAATTTGCGCGAGCCCTTAATTGCGGATGCTAATGCGAGTGTCGTCCGAGTGGCCAATTATTCGGGCGTGTGTGCCAACACGGGGGCCCCCCTTTCCCGTTTCCCCGACCTATCAGCTCGTAAATTTTGACGGAACGCGTCCGCCGCAACCCCCAGCCCGTAACCTGCTCGGGGCATTCCTGTTGGTCCTCGATGAGACGATGCCCGGCGCGCCCCTGGGGGGACCCATTTGATACGCGCCCGGGAAAAGGCTGCGGGGAAAGCGCATAAAGAGCGACGTTGCGTGCGGACGTCGAATCTTGAACTGGCCGTGTTTTCGTTTCGGTTTTGGGGTGCACTCACTCGATAGTTGTCGTTCCCAGGAGAGCGCATTCCTTAGCGTTGTCTCGGAATGAACGATTAAGCCGATCGAGATTTCTGGTTGGTTGATGTCGCAACCGTGGTTACGTCGGGAGAGAATGGGAAACGACGAACTTCGGTTCAGCGTTTACACGTGAGCTTTGAACTGCTGCTTTCTATTGGCGACGAGGCGTTCTCCCTCGTATGGTTCCTTTCTGTGACGTCACAGCTAGTGTTAAGTCTTAAGACCGCACTGGATAAGTTACGGGGACCTCCACAGCGTCGAACCATGCCGAATCTCATAGGCGAATTGTCCTCTCGCTGTTTAAACGTTCACGAAGCCCGATTTGTTTTCCCTCGTTCGATGCAAAAGTGAGAGACGTGGAAAATTACGAATGGTTCTTTACGAGTACATATTTTTATAAGAATTACATTGTACTTTCCCCGATGAAGGACGCCTGAAAGGGGGAAATACTGTTCAACGCCCCCGCTCTGCGCCAAAGTGATAGCCCGGCCACCTAACCTTACAGGTACACTTTGCTCTTTCCTACACCAAAAGACAAAGCCCGTCTCCCGAGATGGCAGTGAGGACATTACTGCAATGGAATTACAGTAATTAAATTACTTTTTATGGTAATGAGTAATATAATTAATTACTTTTCAGGGCTGGTAATTTAGTCACGTAATGAATTACTGCAGACACACAAAGATGGGCTGAAAAGGCGGTGGAGGGAGAAAAGCTTTCGTGTAAAGATATTGCTGGAAGGCAACTGCTCACGAACTGCAGACAAGACCGATTTACGGCGTGACGTCATCATGACGGTACTAGGCTGCGTTCACCCCTAAGCTGACAGTGCGATGGGAGCTACGAGTCACGGGAACCAATCACAGCCACCTTCCCTCGATCACCTGACCCGACCACTTCTCTGCACGTACGTGCGCAGGAAAGCGTGATTACGTGACGAAATATAGACACCTGACTGTTCCAAAGGGCACGTAGCTTCCACCGCACTGTCAGCTATGGGGTGAATGGCCTATATTATAGGCTACAAGGCGAAAGGCGCATCACCGGTGAGGTCTACACATTTTAAAACCTGAAAGGACAGCTCTCGGCAGGGTCAAACCGTAAGCTTCGACCATCGTGAACAACAAACGACCGAGATGGATAGTTTAATCCCAGATGACTCGTCAAGGCCCCGGGACGTGTGGTGCGAGTATCAGTGAACTTGCTAAGTAAAGGTGCTTTTTTTTTTTTTTTTGTAGTCGGAAAAGACCGGAATCGAGGAAAGCAGGTGCCGCTCGCTGTATGTATCTCTGCCTTCCCTCGAGGAGTTTATTCGGGACTAAGCAAACGAACAGATATCGCCACCCGTTCGTTGGGGAAGTACAGATTTTAGGAAGCTCGCGCCATCCCTTTTTTCAGCTGGCGACGCTTCTGCCTCGAAAATATCCAGCCCCCTCGTGTGACAACACGCAATGACTTGGGCTCTTCGGGTGTTTGGGAGCAATACTTCTCGAGAGGAATGACCGAGAATGTGTCAACTCGTGTTCTTGGGAAAATAGGAAAATAGGATTAGATTGGGTCCGAGGCGGAAGGGAAACGTTTTACACGATGACTCCCTGTAAGAACGAGCTGTCGTGGCGTGACTTAAAGGGGTCATGAAACGATTTTCCTACTTCTTCCTCCTTAGCTTTAATCCTCAACTCAAATGCGAATTGTGAAATCACGTCGCTGATAGAGAGTTTTAGTAGATCGTTCCGATACCTCCGATAGCCCCGATAACGATACTATGCATGCGCAAGGGAGGCAGTGGCGGAGTATCGTGATCGGCAGTATCGGAGGTATCGGAACGATCTACTAAAACTCTCTATTGGGCACCGGTACGATGACTCCTAGCTTCCACTGTGCTTTTTAGGCACACCATAGAACTTGTCATTCCCCAGTGACGATAAGTTCCGTGAGGGCACTCATTGGCCACGAACGCGAATCCGAACATTCGTCGACGGATTTATTGTTGACGACCGCATACGTTCGAGTGACGCAGTTCTCGTGTCCAATGCGTGAGCTATGCTTGGCTGACGTCAGGTTGGCACCGCTGACGCGCTTTTGGAACCGCGGATGTATCATAGTGAAAAGGCGGAAAGCTTTCGAAAGAAAGAGGGTACAAAATAGTCCGCTATATTTTCAAATGTTCGTACCGAAAAGCTGGCTGTTGACTTTCTACCCTCTTTCTTTTGGCCAACTAAACGATATGCGATTATTAAAGTCCCAATTGAAAATCATTTATTCCAGCCCAAAATTCGTTTCATGGCCCCTTTAACTTACTGACACAGAGTAAAATTCAGTCAAAATCAGGAAGACGGAAACATATCACTTTTTAGCTAAGCACCTTCACCGTTGAACTAATAGAGAGACCGGTAAGTCGACTGTCTTTGAGTCACTTTTAAAACAGCTATTCATCCTGTTAACAGTTCTGTCGTGTGCGCCAGCGAAACGACTGTTCAGCATGGTTCCCTTTGAGACGTATAAGGCTGTTGCGGTGTGAACCGGAAGATGTGATTTTTGGTACATATACTGTACTTAAAATGAGCACGAATTACTGCCTCGAGCGATTGAAAAGTAATTACTTTTTGAAAGTAATTTTGCCCTCTCTGCCCGTCTCCAAACCTGGAAAACAAACTTCAGATAGCTACTAGTAGTCGCGCGAGCTTTATTTTGAAAGCCGTTTTAGTCGGGGGGCACCGGCTACGCCCATGATACTGTGGTGACGTCAAAACTTTAGTATACACAGGCCTTCAACGTTCTGGTGGAGTCCCGGTTCGTTGCTCTCCGTCGTGCGCCTCGCATTTCGGCTGCTGCCGAGAGCACGCATCGAGCATCGAGAGTGCAGTTTGGTTCTGCGGCGTTCCCGGAGGAGGCCAGGACACGGGAGCTGTCACTCGCGAGCCGCGTTTTCGTGACCGGCCGCGCGTATGTGCCCGTGTGTCCTCCGGTCACGTGGTCGCGGCGGGAAAGTGACCGGAGAGCCTCTTGCGCCGGTTTCGCCGAGGCGGTGCTTGACCACGCCGGTCGAGGTCAAGGACGAGGCGAGCCAGGCGATCAGGGACGGGTCGGCAGAGCGGATACGCCCGAACCGGAAGTGCGCGAGAATCTACTTACAGTGCGCCACGCTTAGGACTCTCAACACGCGATCGCCAGGTCTGTCTTCAGAATTACGACTCTGGTTCGAACCAGATGGCAAAGTTTCAGAACGCACCGTTATCTTATTCGGAAACTGATGATCGATCTTAGGGAATTTTCGATGATAAAGTGATTGCCGTCTACGGTCTACAAGGTCCACGATTACATGGAAGCTGAATAGCGTCAGCTACGGAGAGCGGGCCCCATTTTCCCATTAAAGTTTCAGAAAATCGCTTATAACTTTTTAATAGTATAACCGTTAGTTCTGAAACTTCGGCATCTGGTCCCGATGGCTGATCGTTCTGCGATGCGTTCTTTATGTTTGCGGTGAAAGCGACGACACAGTAAATGTTTCGGGGACGCACGCTGCACTTATAAGTGTTTTGTATAAAAAGGCGCGGGGCATCGTCAGCGGAGTTAGCGAAACGATGTACCAAAACTAATGATCAAAAAGCAAGTGCGCCAACGAGCTGGTGCAACTTGAACACGATAACGAGGAACCCCGAAACTAGGGTGCTGTTTCTTATTTGACCCGAGTCTCGGAGTTCTTCCTAACTATGTACCAGGGAAGCTTTCGTGTGGATCCACCCGAGGCATCGGTGCTGTCCGTCGCTTTCCGACGTCGCCGCGACACAGGGGCTCCGCTCCGTTCGGCCGCTGGGCTTATTGGAGCTTCGTTCTGAGCCCGGGGCCTCACAATGACCGCGTTGATTGGCACTGAGACCCAGGTGCAAGCTGCGTTTTGTTCGAAGGTCCCTTCTCCTTTCTCATTTACGTGACGACGTGATTGGGTATCTTCCGGCCCGAGTCGGGCTCGAGCTGGAAATCGATTCAGTGGTGAGCAACCTCAGGGGCTTGAACACCCCCTAAAGGTGGATTGCGTGTCAACACATCCATCGAGCCGGTAAATCCACCGAGCCATTAGATCTATCGATGGATGTAATGGCACGGTGAATATACTAGCTCGTTCGTTATGTTGACATATGTATGGATGTAGCTGCTCGATGGATGTAGTTGCTCGTTGCATGTAGTTGCTCGATGGACGTAGTTGCTCGATGGATGTAAATGCTCATCCTTCCTGTTACGACGCCTAGCGTGTCATTACATCCATCGTGCTAGCGCATCTATAGAAGCCAAGATGGCCGCCAATTTGGTTTTTACGTTATTCACATTTTTATGTGGAGCGCAAATTTGTCTGCTTCTTTTGTAGGGGTTGTAGTGACGTCAGAACGCCGAACTCTGACTGGTTCTGAATAGAAGATAGTGGCTCTACCCACTATCCTTCATTTAGAGCCAATCAAAGCTCGGCGCCTTTCTGACACCAACGCAACCCTTGCGAAAGAAGCAGACGACTTGCTCTCCGCATTGGTTCGGGCGCCACAGGGAAGAAACGGTAAGCCCCAGATCGTTTGTATATCACAATTAAATTCTATAGGACATTCAGTTTTTTTTTTTTTTTTTCCTCAAAGCGAAATAAAAGGTGTGATTCTGTGTACCGTCCGAATTCTATAATAAACTTTATATTTAGTTGATATTGAGGGTGATAAAAGCAGTAACTAAAATTTGATCACCGTGGAAACAACAAACAACGAGCCTTCGATGCGTGTTCGACTTTGGAGACGCCGAGCGCCGCAGAAAGTGCATGACGCACAAGGGGTCCTTTTATTCTCTTTTGTACATTCAATTTAGCGTAAAACTCTTCAAAATAATGTGAACTATTATACAGCATAGTTAAACAAAGAAATAAACCTGCGTGATTGATGATGTAATGGCATGTTTTTGGACGAAGTTGCTCGATGGATCTGATGGTGCGGTGGATGTAATGGCACGATGGATATGCTGGCAATATGGATGCACGGGCACGATGGATGTAATGGCACGAAATCGGACGTAATGGCTCGTTGGATGTAATGGCACGATGGATGCCTTGGCCCCAAGCCCTAAAGATGTTAGAAGAGCGGGCGCAGCATGACTTGCATGTTCAGCACACGTATTTTTTTTTTCTCTCGGTGATGCTCCGGCAATCCCCCGGTGGGATTGCCGGTGGCCTTGGCCAGTTCCAGCTAGCAGACGTGTGGATCCAAGTAGCGCCGCCTCTCTCGCGTCAGCATCGCCGACAGCACGTTTCGCAACGTGCGCGACGCTAGCAAGCGGCCCACGAACGATGACGTCATGCGCAGGCCTTATCATATAGGTGGTGGTATTGCGCTGGCTCGCTCGTTTGGCGTGTTGGTTTGGCTCTCGACTCCGGGTGAGGGAGGGGGGGGGGGGGGGTGGTTGGGCGGCGGGCGAGGGCCCCTGGTTCAGGGTGCTGGGGTGTGTCGACCCCGTTGGGCTCCCGGCGTCGCCGGCCCACCGCGCACCTGCTCGGGTGCCGAGAGGGATCGGGAGGGAGGCAGTCCTGCCTTTTTGGCGGGGTTCGCGCGACGCGGCTGCGAGGGTGCTTTCGCCGCACTACGCTTCGTTTTTCAGCCTGCTTCTCCGTGGGGTCTTGTGGTCAGACAACCGTAACGACTCGCTGTCACTTGCCGACAGCGAGCGGACGTGTGCTCACCCGGTATCTTCGGAGAACGACGGTACCGACAACGGGTCTCATTTTTAGGAAGTTGGGCGAGCTGGTACGGTCAGACCTCATTAATATGCACAGCCTTGTTCCCCCGAGAAAATAGTCTACCGTAACGAGGCAAAAATGGCCTTATTTACCCAGTTCGTTTATACTCTGAAGCTGATACTACAGCCGAACCTACAAGCGCGAGCTAGCCCGCGCCCCTGGCTTTGAGACGTGCATTCTTAGCGCGAGCGCTCATACTGATTAAAAACGTTTCAGAGTAGGGACCTCGTACTTGTCGCAGTATCAGCGTGAACTGAGTATTAGCGACGAGATGTTTCGGTGGCGCCCTCGTTCGGTTCCCTCTCGTGACGTCATTACCTTGTGAACAACAAGTTCGATGGTGTTTGTAATGGGCATGGTGGAAGCCTGAAATCATAGCGCTCTCATAGCAACACTGCCAACACCGTCAAAATTGAAGTTCTTACATCGAAGTTCTTACATTGAAGTTCTTACATCGACATTTCCGTCGATGAGACATCCTTTGCTGACGTCATAGTCAGCATTCGGCCAATTGTGGTGGGCCGACTACAGCGACGATTTTGATCGCTGACGTCGCCAATAGCCCCCGACAAGATGAGCGTAGAGAATAGACAACTGCGTGCTTATACCTCGTTTCACTTTATCTGCGAGCGAAGCCAAAGCTAGAAGCACCAGACCAGTGCTTTTTGCGTTTCACCCCAGCTCGCGCGCTCGAGCAAAGCCTGAACGCACGGAGCTTTCGTGCTCGCGCTTCCAGCTTTGCCTTCGCTCGCACATAAGGTGAAACGAAGTATAGCACCCCGATTGATGGTGCCCCATGAGAACCAGCCCGCGAAGCGTGCGCATGAGCGATGGCGGCGGTCAGATGTCCTGCTAGACAAGAGTAAACTGCGGGGCGTCTCTTCCTCGATCCCCGGCGTGCGCTCGCTTGCCTTCCGTCGTGCTTCCACTGCGCGCGCACACTTCTAATCCTGTCATTCACTCGGCGCCGAGATCTTACGTCCTTTCGTGATCCTATCGTGACGTCACGACTAGGAGTTGCCTCGCCGCGACGTCACGATTTGTGATGCTGGCTACTCATTTTCACTTGCGACGACAAGTTTGATGGTGCGCGTAAAAAGCGCCGTGCAAGCTAGCGGCGAAGTTGACAGTCTGGCAGTGCTTTTTATGCCTCCGTCGTTTGGCCAGTCGCGAAAAGCCGACCACGATGACGCTTTTGGTCGCGCACATCGCTTGTAGTGGCCTCGAAAGCAATCACCCTTCCTTCTTTGTTTCGTTTCGTTTCGTTTTTTTTTTTTTTTTTTTTTTTTTTTTTTTTCTTTAATACCATCTCCGGCCTCCGCAAGTTCTCGCGGTTTCGGGGTCGATTCGGCTCCGCTTGGCTTTCCTCCACTTTCACGCCGGGAAAGAAGGAGGCGAGAGCTCTGAAAAGTGCAGCGCCCTTGACACGCCACAGGGACGTGCGCTCTTCCTTCCTCCACTTGCGCTCCGTAATCGCAGCGGGCGCCTCGGCATCGCGGCTCTTTCCTCCCTCCCTCCGCGCCCGCACACGCCCCGCGCATCCGATGAGGCACACCTGACAATCTGTCCGTCATGGCTGACAGGTGCCTCCGGCCTCCTCTTCTTGCTGCATGAACGAACCCAATACCGGTCCCGAAACCTGCTGGAATCGCGAGAGACTTTAGTAGGCCGTTTTAGGCCGTCTTGTCGCGGGATCGCCTTTATCGTTTCGGCGCGAACGCTCTGCTAGAGGTACGCATTCATATTTATGAAACCTAATGCCATTGTTTCAGGGGCACTTAGAAGGCTTTCAGAACGAACTGTAGTTAAAGGGAAACTGCAGCGGTTCTGTATTTTAGTAAACACTGCCATCGTCTTCATTTGGCCTCTGGTATCACGGATATCGAGATTATTTTTCAACCTGATGCACGGAGGCTGCTGAAAATCATTTTGCAAAGTACCGCTGAAGCCCCCTCCTTCCCGGAGTGTGACGTCGGGAGTTTTCAGAATCTCGGCTCTCGCACACCTTCAG
This sequence comes from Ixodes persulcatus, assembly GCA_013358835.2. Lineage (NCBI taxonomy): Eukaryota > Metazoa > Arthropoda > Arachnida > Ixodida > Ixodidae > Ixodes > Ixodes persulcatus. The sequence goes on along the minus strand of JABSTQ010006342.1, from coordinate 18,142 downwards.
CACCTATCAAAGCTATGCACGCGCACTCTTGCTATTTTCAGAAAAATGTAAAAAAAAAAAAAAAAAAAAGAAAACGTCACGATTGGTGTCCGTGCGGGGGAATATATACATAGGTTGCACTGACGTAATATGGTCCTCCTTTCTGCTGGCCGAACTTCCTCGAGCGTAGCCTTTACTGTGCATATTCTACGAGCACTACACGAGCGTCGCGAGCGAGCGGAAAGGAGTGAGCACAGCTTCATTACACTTCGTTTCACTTTATCTGCGAGCGAAGCCAAAGCTAGAAGCGCGAGACCAGCGCTTTTTGCGTTTCTGCCCAGCTCGCGCGCTCGAGCAAAGCCTGAAGGCACGGAGATTTCGTGCTCGCGCTTCCAGCTTTGCCTTAGCTCGCACATAAGGTGAAACGAAGTATAACAGCAGGTTTTGGCCACCAGAAAGGAGGGAGGATATGATGTCACGTGCAACCTATGTATACCTGCAGCAAGCTTGCAATGGCACGCGCTGCCCACGCGAGCGACACGCGCTTGGCGGTCGGGTCTTTTTTTTTTTTTTTTTTTTTTTCTTACGTTTAACTACATTTTCGGAGAAAACGAACGCGATTTTCGGATTCACAGGATAAAAATTCCCTAAAATTCACATCCAACAGACCGATCTCACCAGCCAGTTTGACTACGCCACCGCTGCCGCAATGCATCGAGGGAACTTTAGTCTTTCTGTACGTGCAACAACCTCGCTGGAGCTCTGCGCGTGTTGAGCACAAAACGGCACGAGCCCTCTCGTGCACCGCCGTTTTCTTCCTGTGAACTAAAGTTACGGCGGCGTCACACACGCGTCGAACGCTTGGTGAGATCGGTCTACTCCTTTCCTTTTTTTCTTATCTTTTTTCAAGAAGGCTTTTTTTCTTTTTTTAATGCGTTCAGAACAAGGGTGTTTTTATTCACTTTTTGTTTCTGCCACCCACCAGCCACTAAAGACATAAAAAAAAAATAAATGCAAAAGTCCTTCATAGAAACGACGAATCGACTCGCGATTTCGACTCTGCGCTTGCTTTTTGGCGTGCGCTGTGTATTAGGCTGAGGAATACGCAGAAAAGGCGACAAACCCACCCTCCGTGTGCTTGTCCATTTTTCTACAGTATTTTTTTACATAATTTTTGAATGCAAAGATTGGTACTGCCTCGATGTTCCCTCTTTGCGCTCCCTCTTTCCTCAAAGGACAAAGAGCGGCATCTTTGTATCTGTTGCATATGTCGGTGCGGGGTGTTGACCCGTTGTGGAACACTCTGTCCGACTGGTTTTTCGTCTGCCTTTCGTGCAGGATGATCACTGTGCTCGTACACTCGAAATGACGGCCGTGTCGCTGTCTGCATAGTTATCTGCCCGTCAACAGCTCACATTTCACGTTGCCTCCCTGCACTTTGCGCGATCGTCTGTACGGAACTAGTACGCGGTGTCCATTCAGCGCCACTGGTCATTAATCATCGGGATGTGCAGCTTAAAGTTATAGTCCAGGGGTCGGCAACCTACGGCCCGCATAGCAATAGTAGGGAGTTTTCGAAGACCGCGTTTTCTCCTCCGCTAAGCCCTCCGCAACGAAGAAGCCGCTAATGCGCTTGCGCGCCGATGGCCTTGGCTGTATAGTTGCGGGTATCGTAGCGGGTTGCGGAGAGCGTTGCGGGACGGCGAAAACGATCTACCAAAACTCCCTAGTGTAACCCCCTCCGCCGCAAGATATGTTTCGCTCCAAACTGTGCATAATCGGACATATTGACTCCCGAAACTTGCTAGCCTGAGGTCGGTGATCAGCTGATACCCAAAACAGACAATGAATTATTGAAGTATGCTTTTTCAGCCACCGACTTCGTTAAAGTTTCCGCTGGCCTCCCTGACTGAAAGTTTTCCAGTCAGTCGAAACGTCGGGCACATTGAGACAGATGAGCGCTTCCAAAATAATTTACGACTTTCAATTAAGAGTTTTCATGTGAATGATCGCATCATCTAATGTTACGTGTGCTCGAATCAAGAGATCTTTGCCATCACCTTGAATATGTGACATTGTTTTTGTTTGTTTTTTAGATTTTATTTTTATATGTTGATCCCGCCCCTTCCAATTTCCGTTTCTCCGTCCGGCCCGCTCCGTCTCCACTTTGCGGTGATTTCGCCCGCTGCAGCAAAAGGTTGTCGACCCCTGGCATATACCATGACCGCGAACTGTCTCGGCGTACTCTAGCGGAGCTTGAACTACGAAGCTGACAGGGTGGTGGAAGCCTCGTTCCCGACGAAGAACAAATCATTCGACCGCCTTTTAACGTCTTGACCCCAGTCTCTGCGCGATTTAGCTCAGAAAGTATGATCTGGCGGTGCAGGACCGATGGCTGACTGGTTCAAAGAGCGTGTAGCTTCTGCAGCCCTGTCAGCTTACCGGTAAACGACATATAGACGGTGGCATTCGTCGGCATCCGTCCAGCGTCTCCAATTGCTGCTCGTTCATTAGAAATTAGGCCGTCAGGTCTTGAGCTCTCTGGTACCTTGGTTACCGCTCGGTCGTTGCGCTCCGCGGCCGCTTCGACGGGAAATTCCAAGTGACCGTGAAAGGTCTCCGGGGTTATTCGGGTTTCGTTTCGCGACCCCTTCGAAAGCCACCTGCATCCTTTGGGAATGTCCAGGCGTTTCCTCGCTCGCGCTTCGTCCTTGGCCGAGGCTCTCCCTCGTGGTGCGCCTTCTCCGGGGGTGGCCGAGACAAAAGGACAAGACCAGTTTTGCCACTTTGGAGGACTCTCTGGACGCTAATCCCTCCTTCAAACACAATTTCCAGCTGCTCGTGCTTCTTCTGGCTTGAAGCGTAGATAAGTATGCCATGCCCCCTCTTGGACTGAAGACGACCTTGTGCTGTCTGCGCCCAAAAAGAATCTCCCCATAGGGTTAGAGATTACGGAAACAGTCACAAGGTTTTGGGGAAGGGCAGGAGGGAAGAAAGGGGGGGGGGGGGGTGGCAGGCAGGCAGGCAGGGGCAGCGGATTATTCAGGTATCCGGTTGGGTGCTCCAGGCAGCGTCATTAGTGGACTGACGCCGAGCTTTTCTCGCGCGTTCAGTTGACACAAAGGGACGAGTGGCTTTTGTGGGGACGTGTTGAGTGTTTTTGTTGGCAAGCCTCGGGGAATGCCGGTTGTGCGCTGGCTTAATCTTTCTAAGCGTGGTCTTTCGTCCCGGACAGAGTGTAAAAAATAATTGGGAGGATTATTTTTGTCGTTGCTTTTTTCCTTTTTTTTTTTTTGTCGTGTAAGAACGCTTGGTGTCGTTGTGGTCGGCGTACTCTTTCCCGCCCTGGCGGCGTATTTCCCTTGAGCGGCAAGTTTTGGGGAACTTTTCGGCGCCGCCGCTTCTTTGTGTCGGTGGCGTCGGCCAGTTGGATTTGGACCTCGGTTCTGTGATGTGGCCGAGACCGCCGCCGTTCCTTGGACCCCCGCCGCCGGTGATGGTGGTGGCTCCATCGTGGTCGCCCGCGGTGCCACCTCGGGTCCGATGTCGCGGCAGCCGACGCTCCGGCCCGGTGTCTCCGAACCTCCGGACACCTGGTAGGGACAGCAGCTCTGGCGACTCCTCGCGATGGACCGCAGCCGACACTACGAGCTATTCCTAGCCTATCCAGTGGTGTGAGCACACCACGTGACTAGCGCAGCTCCGGGCGTTGGTGCGCTCCTTCTGCAGATCACGTGGTACTCGCACAGCGTTGGAATGGCTTCGAGTGCTCGCAGCGACCTCTACGGTCCATCGTAAGGGGACGTATGTACATCGTTGTACCTTACGATGTAGCGTAGCCGACGTCATGAGCCATCGCAGCCAATCAAATGCTCTGACTATGTCACGTGACCTACCAGCGACGCGCAGAGCGTCACGTGGCACGCGTGGAGTACAGGATGAGCTAAGATGACTCGTAGCGTCTGTTGCGATTCATTGTAAGGTGAAACGTAGTATAATGCTGTACTCTTTAAAAGTCGGGTTATTAGTCTTGCTTTTTTTCTGTGTGTTTCCTTAAGAGTGCATTTTTTGTAAGCTATCGCCAGAACATGTTTACATACTCGGATATTTGCGCCCCATCAAGTTTTACGTCCGACAGTTTAATTACCGCTTTTTATTTACCTGGCAGCATGCAGGTCTTACAAACATCGGGGATGATCGAGGCAGTCGGTAGTCTATCCTAAGCGTTAATAAGGAGCAGAAATGCCCTGGCATTTCATCAGGTTCGGAGGCATTAGGGCCTTGCGGGATGTGGCATTGCTCTTGAGTGGTGTTCCCCCTCGGAAGTTCGCCGACGACCAGAATGATATGCACTTTTGCGCTGCACCCTGTTTTCGGATCAAAGGGGTACTGGTGTACTTGTGTTTCCATGTATGGGTTGTCCACTTCGTCCCATGATAACTTCGAACACCTGCATGTGGGGATCGAGTCGACGGCTCTTTTCCACGATGCACTGCGCGGCGTTCGGCTGCGGCAGTCGCTCGAAGAACATTAAAAGACGGTGTCTTCTGACGTATCCTGGCGATCGTGTCATCGGCGTACCCGGCGACAGAGCAGCTGTCAAAAAGGACAGGGATCAAAAGAGCTGACATCAATGACGCAGCTTAACATTAGTGAGTTCCCGGGACGCATTGCGTTAGTGGCGAGTGAGACACTTTTGAAAACAGTTTACGTTCGTTGCAGCCGTTACATTGGCTTTGCCCGTTCGTGATGCGGATGCCTTTTGAATCTCGCTTGATTACACCGTTCATTGGTCAACGCTACAGCCACCAATTAATGCGACGGGTGACACATGCGTTGTATACCAGCACTTGGCGAAATCGGAGCAAAACTTCGCTACTGGGAGGAACTTTCAACGGTGGCTGCTGTAGAGACGCGCATAAAATAATCGTGGGATTCCATCGGTTTACACGCCTTCAACCAGGTAATGAGGCTCCTTTCGCCGAAAGGATATTCCTTCGTGTCAGAATTGTCTATCTGAAGGTGATCACTCCTCGGCACCGCATATCGACAGCATCTGCTGGTAGCTCGATGGCACCAACGGCGGAAACTTTTGTCCCTGCTGGCTGAACGCCGTGCCATCATCGCAAGCTCGGCACGCTGTTCTCGAGTTCACATGTGGAGGTGCCTTTGTTGAGAAGATAGGTGCGTGTCTGCGCATGCTCGGGCCGACAGCGGCATGCTACGCGTTGGTGGACGGACACGCGCGGTTCTAATCAACCACTATATACGTGGCCGGGCGCCCCGCCTTTCCCTTGTGTGACGGCGCTTGTTCTTCGGTTGCCGAACTTAGGAGGGTCAGTGTATTTGTATCATCTTTATGAACATCGATGGCCGAGCAATCTACCGTTTTCAGGAAATATTGTCTCGAGAATAGGTGGATTTGGTATGCCTCCTTCTCGTCCTTGCGACAGAGCGGAGGCGGAAGACGGCTTCGTTGTATCAACTTTGGGGCCAAAAATAATGCACAATCGGGACAAAAGGATCTAGCTCGCAGCGTCTCAGTGAACTAACAGCTCACGTTTCTGGGTGCGAATGGATACCCAAATAGCGTGCTCGAACGGATCGGAGAAACTTGCGAGCGCGTAGTTTTCTAGGCACACAGTAGGGAGTTTTCGTACACCGCGTTTCCCCCTCCGCTAAGCCCTCCGCAACGAAGAAGCCGCTACTGCGCCTGCGCGCCGATGGCCTTGGCTGTGCAGTTCCGGGTATCGTAGAGGGTTGCGGAGAGAGTTGCGGGACGACGAAAACGATCTACGAAAACTCCCTAATGTCGAACCCCGTCGCGCACCCAGAGGACAGACCCTGGGTGCTTAGCTGCACAGCAGAAAAAGATGTGTCGTCTCTCTTCTCACCAGATGCGTTCTTCGGAATAAGGAAATTAATGCGAAGGTGCAAGCGAGCTGCACAAGAATGATAAACATCCCCGGAGAAGTGGGACAAAGAGCATACACAAAGGCAGTGTTCTTTGTCCACTACCTTTCCCGAAAGAGGAACGTCGGCCCCGTCGAGAGAGCGTTCTTAACCAACGAAAATAGACAGCCGTAATCTCTTATCTGAACTCGTCGTGCGCCGCTCCGCGAACGACATATAAACGAGCATCGCGGGTATAATCTCTGACGCCGTAAAAGAAAAATGGGAAATGTTTCTGCGGGGGAGTGGCCGAAGAGGCGCGCACGGTCCGTCGCGGCCCGCGTGCACCGTGCAGCTCGGCGCTGGGGGTTTAGTGCCGGCGAATACCTCGCACCGAAGGAGGCGACTCGTACGTTAGCAAGGTGCGGGGGGGGGGGGGGGGGGGGGGTGTTCGCGTAGATGAGAGAGGAGGGGTGTAGCCAAGATGGTTGCCGGGACGTGGGGTGCCCCGGTGCAAGTGGGGCTTCATCCCGACTGACTGCCCCGCTCTTTATCGCGTTGGGGTTCAGAGGTGACCTGCGTGACCGCGCATCCGAGTCTATAGCCTGCCCTCCTTGCTGGCTCCTCTCTTCATCCTCTCGTCGCTTCGGTCTTTTTTTCTTTTGTTTGTACGGATATTATATTAGGTATCTATTTTTTTTTTGTTATTCGAAATGGTTGTTTTGTTCGTTTAAATCGTTGAGGAAAGGCCGTGTGCCCTCGTCGCGTTTGTTTTTCTAGAGGTAATGCGATTTTGGTCGGCCCTTCGGCGTAACCTCCTCCTCTCTCCTCACTGGGGGCGCGATTTTGGGCTTCTTGTTTTAGCCGGTGCTTTCTCTCTCTCTCTTACTCGTCCTCTCTTTCTTAATCTCCGCGAGCCTTTTTATGGGTGTTACGCGCACACGGCCTGTTCTTTTTTCTTTTCTTTTTTTAGTTTTATTATCTCCCCGCATGGTCTTGCTTTGGAAGTCCGTTTTAACCGCTCGTTCGCTTTATCGGTTCTTTTCTTTCGTGGTTGACCCGCCCGTGTTTGTTCGTATGCGCTCTAATCGTTGCGCTATAGTGAAGGAGAAGGACGTCGGTGGGGGCGAGACACCACCATCGAAACGGAAGGCCGTAACGTTGGATCGTCTACCACGTCAACGTAACGAGGCATTCGGCCAGAGGTGTGGGCAGTGGGACAGGTTTTCTATGGCCGCTCAGTCTGACGTCACAAGATGATGAAACACGCCACGGACAGTGTCTGCGGACTGTCTTTCGTATGATGTGCTAGCAGCGTCCGACTGCGACCCAAGGATACGAATTGCGCGGGGGATGGCCTCCGACGGGTGACGTAGAAGAGACAGGCACTACGGCCTTTTGTTAGGTGTTGCCGGGCGGCCGCCGCGCTTTCCTTTCTCGGGGAATCCGGCCTTTCTCCGGCCTCTTTTGTTTTCTTTTTAATCGTCATCTGCGTGGCGGCAAGAGGATTTCGCGATCCCCGTGTCTAGGGAGGAGTCCTCCTCAATCTTTGTTGTCGACAGGTGCGTGAGTGGCGCTATGGGCGCGAACGATCCGACCTTCATCGGACTGATAATCCGGTCTGTTTGGAGGGCATCACTATGTCGGTGACAGCTGAAGAGTTTCGGGAGAAGCTCCTCGCAGCCCTTTCCACTTTAACAGGGGGAGCGGTGGAGAGAAGGCGAGCTCCTCTCCACCGTTCGTCCTGCTAAAGTGGAAAGAGGTGGGAGGAGCTCACCCTGGTGATCCACCTGATTAAAAAGGGACCGAACATCCGCTAAAATCCCATCCTCTGCGTGTCTTTTTTTCTTTCTTTTTGTAATGGCCAGTGAATTTAATCGAAATATTCGCGGAAAAACCCGTAGAACTCTGGGAATTTGAGAGAAGCAATTTGGTAAACGTCCTGATTTGGCTTCAACGATGCAGAAAAGAGCCGGCGTGTTGCGGTTTTCGCAGATTCAAAGCACTCCGTGCGCGCCTAGTCCTTTCGGGCGCAACACTCGAAGCCGATGGCTACCGCGTGCTTTCCGCTGTCGGACACCACTTGGCTCTGCCGCTTCCCTGGCTTACCACCGGCCCGCACCTGTGCGTGCCGGTGATGGATGGAAGCGCTGCCGCCGCCTCCGGGCTGCTGGAGGTAGGAGAGGGCGTTCTGCCGAGCAGTTATCCCTCTCTCCTCTTTGTCGTTGTGGCATTCCGTTCGCTCGGACTGCCCGCTTGTTGTGCGGGCCGTCGTGTTTTCGGACGCTTTGCGTGTCCAGCTCAAGTGCACGTCCGGCGCCTCCCCTCGTGTTTCGAGCGAGCCGCCTCGTTGTTTTCGGACGCATTTTGCTAGCCTTCGTTCGTGAGTTTTAGTGCATCGTTCCGGTCGCTCCGATAACGACACCCGATACTTCATCGAAGCCTTTTGCGCGTGCGTAGTAGTATCGTTGGTTCCCCGTTTCGTCTTTCGCGTGGTCGAGACTCGAGGGCCGCGCTGTTGACGTCGCCTGCTTTGCGAACATACGCGAATCTCATCGATACAATCAAATGTATACCATCCACACTAGAGGAACTAAACGACGGAGCCACAGAATTAGGGAGTCTTCGTAGACCGTTTTTCCACCTCCGCTACGCTCTCTCGAATGAAGACGCCTCTGATGCGCATGCGCGGCGCCAGGCTTGCCTGCAGAGTCCCAGATCTCGTAGCGGGTTGCGGAGAACGTTGCGGGAGAGCGGAAATGATCTACGAAAATTCCCTATTGTCTTCCTTTCGCCGCCAACTCCTCATTGGCGGAGGAGGGGTAGCCCACGAGCCAAACATGCCCGAAGCGCTTGCGGGGAAGTGGCGGAGCGCCGGGTTGGAGGAGACAACTATTTGTCGCTCCGCGTTCGTCCAGTTGTACGTCTTGCACTTAAAGGGATTATCCGGTCAAATTTCGTATTCATGAAAACATTTAGACCTCATTGTCAATGGCTGTAGGAGCATCTTCCACGACAAATCTGAATTTTGTGTGCTTCCCTGGAGGAGTAATTGTATTTTAACCCAAGCGTGCATAAACGGCGTTTTCCTCTTCCACCTTCAGGGAAGCGGAGTTTATGAGGTAACATCAGGCAAAGAACGCGCCGAACTGAAGTGCACTTCGAATTTTGTCCTCCGCGTGAGCGGTACGACGTGGTTCACCCTCGCTGCCGCGCTAGATTCTTTTTTTTTTTTTTTTTTTAGAATGAAAGGGTATTTTTGTTGTGCGGTTGTCGCGCTCCACACTTCTCCGCGACATTTACAGTGGCGAGTAATATGGAATGCTGCGGTGCGTCGGGAGCACTGTGTTCCCACGGAGGAATGAGGCATAGGATATGACAATTGCAAGACTGGTGTGACGTCACGTCAGGCATGGGAGTGCAGCCGTTGATACTTGCGAAATTCGGCATGGAGTTTCGTTCAATTATCCGTCGTTGATTACACTAAATTGGGGTGTCGTTTAATGGAATAAAAATGGCCTATGTTAATCATTAGGCTCCCACCAGGTAACCATCACGAAATCCTAAGAACTTCCGGTTTTCACCGGACAATCCCTTTAAAGGGGCGATGCAACAATTTTTCTACTTTGCGCAAATACCGCTTAGAACGGATCCCTGACGTTAATGACCTATGAAACACGCGTTCGTTTTTCACCCCACGCAATAGAAGTCCCAGTAAAAAATTAAAGAAAAACGAGCAGCGTTCCCCCCTCAACTCGAAGCCAGAACAAGCGGTCACGTGATCTGGAGCCGATTATATACCGCCAATGTTGATCATAGCCACGCGCTGGGGTTGGCAAGGCAGAGGACACGCGCTGAGTTCCAGACATTGTTATGGCTCGGCTATTGTCGTCGTTGCAGCGATTGGACACGGGCCACTACCCGAATGCTTCTCGAGCTATCAATTATCACGAGCCCAAATCGAGTGCTCACGCAATGCTCGGGTCCACTCTATGAGTCGCATTCAAATATCGTCCCTGGAGGATGCTGCTACCACCAGGGTACGTCATCAAAATTTGCGAAGGAGAGATTGAAAGAAAACGCTCGCTTTCTCCTTGAAATTACACCGCAACAAAGAGGTTTCTTGGTCAGTGACGTTGCGTGCGAGTGTACAGTCGCCGGCCATATGAGCTCCCCCGGCCGAACGCCGACCGGATCAGCGAAAATCCCGCACGTGGCGCTTCGAGCGTTCCCGCGTCCTGGGAGCCGGGCTATTGGGACCAAACCATTCCGCTATCGAAGGGGTGGACGCATAGCATTAATCGGGATTCCAGTCTTTAAAAGTGTGAATCACAAAAACATGGCCGATTAGAATTGCCGTATTCGTGTGTTGGCCCCAAGTGTTCGGAGATAATGTTATAACTGCTCATAAACTGGAGCTTGCTTTAGGCGTAGATAAAGTAGCAGTGTTCAATCGATGTTTACAAATGTAAAAACACTATGTTTGATATGATATTAGGCATGACAACAATGATCCCTCGGCAAGCGAGAAGTGCCGACCAGGAAGCCATCTGCAAAGTCATCGTGTAGAGAATTACCCTTGGCGAAGCAACACGCTACTGAGCGCAGAACAATAGAGTATCCTCGATAAAACGCGTTCATGAAAAGTGCCTGAATCTTTTTTTCTGCTTCGACACAAATCTTTCTTTTTTTGTTATCTAGAGCATATCCATATAGATTAAATAAATTATTTCCAAATCGCTTATCATTGTCTAGTCTAGGTTTAAGAAAGATTGTAAAAAAGGGGGCTTGTGCGTAGGATTACTCTTCCGGTAGGAAATATTTAAAATGACAAACCGGTTTTGCAAATGAAAAAAGTAGCATATAACACGTCAGAGATATTAGGCAGTGAAGAATTTCGATAAGCCGTCTGCGTTTACCTACAACCGGAAGCGGAATTGTAATCGGCCGTGCTTCAGATTCACGTTCCAAAACGCGGAATGCTATTAAACTTCCTGCGTCCACCCCTTTGATAGCAGAATGGTTTGGTCCCAATAGCCCGGCTCCCAGAACGCGGCAACGCTCGACGCGCCGCATGCGGGATATTCGCTGCTCCGGTCGGCGTTCGGCCGGGGGAGCTCATATGGCCGGCGACTGTACTTGGGTCCCACTAGTGCCAGTAAGCTCATACAAAGTGAAAAACGCTCAAAACGAATATCGTTGCACCGCCCCTTTAAAGGGGCGGTGCAACGATATTCAGTTCGAATGTTTTTCACTTTACACGAGCTTACTGGCACTAGTTTGACTCAAGGATACTTGCACGCAACGCCACTGATCAAGAAACCTCTTTGTTGCGGTGTAATTTCAAGGAGAAAGCGAGCGTTTTCTTTCAATCTCCCCTTCGCAAATTTTGATGACGTACCCTGGTGGTAGCAGCATCTTCCAGGGACGATATTTGAATGCGGCTGATAGATTGGACCCGAGCATTGCGTGAGCACTCGATTTGGGCTCGTGATAATTGATAGCTCGAGAAGCATTCGGGTAGTGGCCCGTGTCCAATCGCTGCGACGACGACAATAGCCGAGGCATACAATGTCTGGAACTCGGCGCGTGTCCTGTGGCTTGCCAACCCCAGCGCGTGGCTACGATTAACATTGGCGGCATATAATCTGCTCCAGATCAGGTGGCCGCTTGTTCTGGCTGCGAGTTGAGAAGGTGAACGCTGCTCGTTTTTCTTAAATTTTTTCTGCGACTGATACTGCGCGTGGTGAAAAACGATCGCGTGTTGCATAGTTCATTGGCGTCAGGGATTCGTCCTGAGCGGTATTTGCGCAAAGTACAAAAATCGTTGCATTGCCCCTCTAAGTATTACGAGCAGGCAGCTCTTTGAACCTCTTTGTGTGCTACCTAAATATGTGTGATTGCCTTACTTTTTAAATAGCGAGCGCAGTATCAACAATTCCGGCTTTATGTTGTGACGATCCTCTCCTGCATAAGCGACCCTGCAGCACTTTGAGTTTGGGAAAGAAGGAAAAGAAAGATAACGGAATAAGAACAGAAATATCTCGGGATGGGAGTGCGCGATGAAACGGTTTTGATGATGAATGCAGCGCATGGTGAGGATGTGTGTATGTTGCTAATACTCCCCCCGCCCCTTTCCCCTTCCCCCCCCTCCCCCCCTCCCAAAAAAAAATAAATAAAAAAAGCGCGCTGAGAGTTTGTTATACTAAAATAAATGAGTATCAGACACTTGTGCGCCTTTTGAAGATCGGTTCTTTACGTACCGACCCATTTCCAAACACGACGAAATGCCCAACGAAATATGCCTGCTGGTCTGTGAATTAGTAAACGTTCGAACGGTGTATATGTGACCCGAGAAATGTGCTGAATGTGCCCTTTCTCCCTCGCAGGAAAGTCGTCGTTCGAACCGATCCATGGACCATTTGGATATGTTGTTCCGCCCTACCACAACGGGGCCCTCGGCGCCGCCGTCTCAATGGTAAGTCGCCGACGGTTTTTTTTTTCTCTCTCTCTCTCTCTTTTTTTCAGCAGCTCTTGGATAAGTGTATCTCGTCTCTGGAGGTTTCGCGTGACGCCCCTTCGTGAAACCCCAAGGTCGCCTCCTTCTCGGCAGCGTCGTCCGAATGAATGGACCCGATCCAATTTCGAACTGCTTCTTCTTTTTGCCCGACGTCCGCTCGGATGACCGCTACTCGTGAAGTTAGATATAAGGGAGTTTTCGTAGATCGTTTCCGCTGTCCCGCAACGCTCTCCGCAACCAGCTACGCTAGCCGAAACTCTATACAGTCAGGGCCATCGGCGCGCCGGCGCAGTAGCGGCTGGTTCGTTGCGGAGGGCTCAGCGGAGGGGGAAACGCGGTCTACGAAAACTGGTGGCGATTCCGGAGCATCTATCTCATTAGCGCTCGGCAGCCAATGAGATTGGAGTATCAACCGATAGGAAAGCCGAAGAGCCAATGACCAAGCTGGAAGCGTGAACCTATATGTGCCACACCCTGTCTTTCCCAGGCTGTCAGTGACTCGAAGTCGCTTTGTTTTTCTGACGATGCGTTTGTAAATGTGGGCCATGAAACCGAAGCTTGTGGCGGCGAATGGTGATAATCCCCCCCCCCCCCCCCCCACACACACACACACACACACATCAGGCCGCTTTGCCGAAAATTACGTCATCGTGGTTTTCCAAAAACGCGTACGAAGCCGATCTTTTTTTTTTCTTTCTTTCGGATGGCTATTTCTAACGTCGGGGGGTTCTATGGGCACGTAGTATTAAAAACAAGCAGTATCTGTTGTTATTTCTTTTTCTTGGTGGGGGGGGGGGGGGGGGGGGGGGGTTGAGAACGATGTTTTGTCATGATAATTGTCACGCCCACCTCCGTTTTTCTCAAAAAGAAAAGGCAACGGCAATAGTTTTTTTTTTCCTCCGTTTTTCTCAAAAAGAAAAGGCAACGGCAATAGTTTTTTTTTTTTTTTTTAATCAGTACGAATGGTAGCGCACGAAAGCAACAAATGACGCCTGGTTCATGCTTTATGAATGTCAAGATCTTATTTTATGTGCTGGACAGCAAAAACAAATCGCCGAGGCCGATATCCCCCCCCCCCCTTTTTATTTATTTATTTGTTTTTTTTGCGGGGGGGGGGGGGGCAATAGACCTAGTGGCGTTATCTATTGGGTAGTTCCGGTTCACGTATATTTCCTAAATTTTGACACATAATTGTTTGATCATTAAGTCTGACAGTGCTGTAAGTGACCATTTCCCGAAGATAGCGCGTAGATTTGATTTCGAAAATACTGCGAAACCCGCCCTCTATAGAGCTTTCCAGCGCTTATCACCCGGGCGAAAAATGCCGAGTCACTGAGCTGTGGACACGTGCGCAGCGTCTGATATGCCGCACAGCAGAGCAACAGCCCATGCTCAGAAGGCGGTCCACAGCCCAGCAGACAAAGATGGCAGCGCGCAGAAGACGATTCTTGGAAAGGTCTACACTCCGTGTCACTAGTTGCGTGCAGTGCAGGCGAAGGCAGCGCCAGGCGAGGGGATAAAGGGCAAGCACTAGGAAGGCTGGTCAAAAGGCCAGCCTTCCTGCTTGCCGGAGGTCATCGGAACCATCTACTAAAACTCCCTATTGCAGAACTAACGCCGCGACAGGGATCTGTTTTTTTTTTGTGTTTTAATTGTACCAAATAGACGTAATGCGAACGTTTCCAGCTTGCTTTGCTCCGAGTGTCCACGCTTTGTTCGACTAGGAGCAAACTAAGTGCCGTGGCACTTCTGGCGACCACATTGCGTTCAAGAGCACGGCAGCGCAAATAACGGCGAAGAGGGCGTTTCCCCGTGTTGCGTCGGCGGGATCCGTTGACGGACCCGAGCTCGCCCGTTATCTTCTAAGCTGCACTTTGGCTTTCGTTTTCGAGAAACACGCGCTATATTGTGCTTGAACACCTCGCCAGAATCCACCATTCCGCACACACTTTTGCACTTCTGAAGGTTGTATTCACTCATGTACTAATCCAAACAATCTTTTTTTTTTTTTTGTCTTACCTGTACAATTTTGAGCAAATGATAGATATTACCCAAAAATCACAAGGAGAATTACGTTATTCGCGCTTTTTTATATTATACAAAATCCCCTTCGCTAAAAATAAATCTGCCTCTACCCTTTGTCCAGTCTGTCAATTACTGTAAAATCCTTAATGTTCGCGAGCCCCTGACTTTCGCAGTTTTCGATACTCGCAAAATTAAGCGAAGTGTAGTCGCCGCGAATATCGTCTGTCGAGGCGAATTCCAGCCTTTAGAATTCGCGAAATTTAATGGTCGCGAATATGACCCCGCTGCCCCATTCGCAAAAAATCAGCGGCCGCGAAAGTAAAACGTTTTATAGTTTTATTTTTCAAACTAAGTTAAATAAAAAAACAAAAAAAAAAACTTTTTTTGTTGTTGTTTTGTGACGAAAGCGCCACCACACGTTATATGCTTGAAAGTTGGGAAGCATGGTCTCCTCTTTGTTTTTGCTGGGTGGGGAATGGGCGTGAGTGAAGGATGATAGAACAGCGCGGCGCGTTGTGGGGACGGCGGAGTGCCGACGGCGCTGGTCTGGCCTCCGTTTCGTGCTCGTGTCGTCCTCTGCGGCGGGGAAGGGCTGCTGCTACGCCAAGTGATGGAAGGTGGGGGGGAGCGGGGGAAAGGCCAGAATAAATCGGCGCTGATGAGCGTCTTCTCCTGAGCGACGGCGACTGAAGCCTGGTGGGGCGCGCGAACAGGGTTGTTAACTTGGTTTCGACGAAGTCGCCGAAACGCGACCTGAAAGTCTCTATTTTCGGCGAAAAGTTGCTCGAATGGTCATGATAAAGATGATACGGCTTTGGCCCGTATAGTTTAAAGGGACAATAAATGGTGTGTTTATGCTTCTTGGGAACATAGCATGCTGCCCAATTTTTTGTGGACATTTGTGACGCGTATTCTGTGCCTACGAAAGAAGTAAAGAAACCGAAACTGAACAATTTCCATTCTCGTTTCTGGGCCCCCGAAAACGGAGGTGACGTAGGGAGTGACGTCAAGTGTGAATAGTCGGTATCGGTAGTATTTAGGAGATCGAGACTCTGGTTACCGCGGTGGGTTATAGCAGCGCGGTGGCGCGGTCGTTTCGCGGAATCTGTCAACATGGACGGCAATGCCGCTCTCGCGAGCGAGTTTGAGCTTCCGTTCAGTGACCGAACACCAACGGAACGGGAGTACGTGTGTGGCCGCCTCTGCCTTCACCCGACGGAGACCGCCCAGCCGGCAACGAGCGGCCCGACATGCCGAAGGACGGACGCGGGGGAGATGCCGAGGTGAAAGCGGCAGCGATCCGGCCGTTCCGGGATCCGGTTCCTCCGCGGACGTCCTCTTTTCGTCGTCAAAGAACACGAACAGCAACCCACACGTGAAAACTAGCGTCGCCCGAACGAATACTGGTCTTCAGTCGACCGTTAGAACAGCCATCTACAGCTACCATTTTGCAGAATCCTTCGAGTACCGTGTTCTTTTTTTATTTTGTTTTGTTTGCCCATAGTTGCTCGTTGCCCGTTTCGCGACCAGCGTAGCAAAGAAAAAACAATTATGCTGCTTTATTTACGGTTCAGTAATCATTTCCGGTCCGATTTATACTTTTCATGGTTATTCAAGCGGAAATTAGAACAGTATTCCTAAAAATCGCGAACCAAAACGTGACCGAGGGCACGTTTCTCGTTTCGACCAATCGCTGACGCGTCTCTTGTGACGTCGCGCTTCTTGGCCCCGCATCGGTCACGTGAGCTCCGCCTCTCCTGGCTTCTCCCGCAACTCTCGGGGCGTCGCCCCAGTCGATCCCGGTACGATTATTACCGCGACTGTTTAATTGATTTGCACGGCCCACAAGCGCCGATTTCGGCTGAAATTTGGGCAACGTGGCCTGAGACGTGCCTGGAACCCAGTTCAATCGCCAAAAAGATGTCCGAAATTGCCTTCATTGTCCCTTTATTATTTCTTTTTTTTTCGTTTTTTGACTACATGTGTGACAACTGCGTCTAGAGGTCTCTTGTAAGTGTAGGCGCGCGAAGAAAGCGAAAAGTAATTGACCGTTACTTCGGAAGGTGACCGTTACTTTTCCTATCACTTCGGATTTCCGTAACGACAGATTTTTCTTCAGGCTTAAAGTCGGGTGTCTCGTACCGTCCATTATTGGAGTAGAATCACCGAATTCTAAGCTGCTTTTCTTCTTAGTTCACCAATTTCGGTAAACCATTTTGTCGTCAGAGACTTGGTTCAGGGATTCCTGGATAAAAAAAAAAAAAATGTTTTCTAAGGATGCCATTAGAAAGGGGAGGGGAGAAATTTTCTCGATTACTTCCTAATCAAATCAAATCAAAGCTTTATTTTCCAGAAACAATGAAAGGAGTCCCAGACAAAAAGCTGTTGAGACAGCTTGACTGGGTCTGGGACCCTTTTACATTGGCAGCAGCTTGGTAGTGCACGCAACACTCTACTAGCGTAACATTTGATGAAACAAAAAATAAATTAAAAATCGGAACTTTGTAAACATTATAACACTAAGTTAGGGAACAACGAAGATATAAGAGCGCAAGTCTCGTTTGCTAATCGTGTATATGTTTATGTTGTTTGTGAGGCATTTATTTAAAACAAGTGGTACATTATAATGTTAAGTTTTTAGGTTGTAGTTTGTAGGTTGTAGTTGTAATAAAAGTATCAAAGAAATACAAAATTACTCTATAATGTAATCGATTGCGAGCAATTTGATTACTTCTAATGAGGAGCGTACAAGTCTGGTTGCAGCCTACTATACGTTTGTTTTAGTCGACGGTAACCTATTGAAAGCGTAAGACGCAAATGCGTAACGACCGAGAACATTAACGCAGTGTCTGCCGCGACTACGTTGGTAGTAGTCTCCCCAAATGTCCAATGCACCGAAATTTACCGACCCGCGGGATTTGCCGTCGTAGAAACATCATCTACGTGCGATGATTTTGTCAGGTGTGACCAGAGTTCTGTTTTGTTGGTGTGACCCGAGGGTAGAAGAAGGGCGGAGTTTCTTTTTCTTCCGAGAACTTAGGTCATTGAAATTCGAAGGACTCGATCTGCGGGTTTCGCTTCCGTCACAGCCAGCCTTTGTCGTATGGTGGCCGCGGCGCTCTTGGAAGGGCTGCGTAGCTCCCGAGAAACGCGCGTCTCTCGCAGGCGCTCTCGGCTCGCCAATAACGCATTGTCTCGGCACGCTTAATTTTCCTTTCGGCCTCGCTCGTGAAACACCTGCGCGAGCGCGCAAAGTCCAGCTGAGTGGAGAGGAGGACCCCCACTCTTCGAGTCCGCGCACGCATTCACGAACCCCGAGTCGGAAATCGGGGCGTCCGTTCAGCCCGAAGCTGACAGTGCGCTGGGAGGAGCTACGCGCTGGTCAGACCAATGAAGCGCCTCCCCCTTTCACCACCTGACCCCGCTCTCCGCGCGGAGGTATGGGCGGGGGCGTGATCACGTGGCGAAAGACAGCATAGGACTGGTCCAACGAGGACGTAGCTTCCACCGCACTGTCAGCTTGACGTTTGGCTCCGTTTCGCATTGTGTTGGAACACGGCGCGCGCCTCGACCCTTCTAAGCCAATCCGATGCCGTGTTTCAGTGTCACGTGACCTTCGGGAGGGGCGGTGGGAGTGGTCACGTGACATGTTCGCAGTGACTTGATTGGTCGGGGTGGCTCGTAGCGCCCGCTGCGGTCTGCCGTATGGGTGAAACGGTGTGTAGG
>JABSTQ010006341.1:0-22172 GCA_013358835.2 Ixodes persulcatus | reverse complement strand
ACAGGCTTTCCCGTATAAGCGAGACGAATTTTTAATGACCGGCCAATATTCCGATTGAGAATAAATATTATCACCTCCCACAACAACCACTCTTTTTCTTTTCTCTCCCCCCCCCCCCCCCCCCCCTTTTCCCGAATTGGGGGATGTCAGGCCACTCCAGGAAGCAGGCTTTTTGGCTACTCATTCTCAACACATTCGAACGTGGAAGTAAACACATCGCATGAACGACGCCCAGTTCATTTGCAACCTAAATAAGGTGGCTCTACTGTTGGGACCCAATCAATTTTATCATCAATAATTATTTGTTATGATTTCATGGTGAAAGTATGTTCGTCGTGATGCCACAGAAGTGATCCATTCAAAGGGAGAAATAGGTCCTCGTATTTATTTTGCGGAAATACTCGCTTCTGTGACGCTCTAGTGCGTAAGGTCAAAGCACCCGGGGCAGTTCGTAATACTTTACAACTGTCGTTGACGATGAAATATTTGTGGGAAGTGCATACAATTGTTTACACAATATTGAAGCACACTAAACAAAAACATACCGAAACACAAGAAAATGTCGCAATCGCAAAAAACAAATAATAAAAAAAACCACTCTGCGAAAATTGTTAGCCCCTTCCCCTCCTCCCTCTATCTTTTTTTTTTTTTTTTTTTTCGCGCCACTACAAAGAATAGTGGCCGAGCAACGAATTTCCATCAAAAACCTCGCTTCTTGGAGAAAGGACTCCAGGGTATATGGTAGTGAATATGTTAGGGAGTTTGTAGAAATAATAGGCGACCATTGAATCTAACCTTCTGCACAAATCATACCCGGGATATTTTCTTTTTCCTTCCACGCGATTAGAAGGCGAGACGCTGAGGGAATTTTCGTGCACTAACATGCTGCCTCTAAGAGAGAGTGCCAGAGTTTTAGCGCATGTATATTTGACATTTAAATAGTTTAATCACTGTTCACAAACATTCGCGGCTTGGAGGATGACAGGGAAGCATGGTGGAAAGCAGCTTGCTTGAAATCGAAGTCTATATTGCACTGCACTGGTGTGAAATAGTATTACGTATTTTTGTCTTATTTTCGTTCA
This sequence comes from Ixodes persulcatus, assembly GCA_013358835.2. Taxonomy (NCBI): domain Eukaryota; kingdom Metazoa; phylum Arthropoda; class Arachnida; order Ixodida; family Ixodidae; genus Ixodes; species Ixodes persulcatus. The sequence continues at coordinate 21,090 of JABSTQ010006341.1, read as the reverse complement.
CCAAAATAAAAACAGCGTTTAGAAACCGAACACTGCGTTTTGAGGAGCGCCGGAAGGACTTAAAAAAACAGGACAACCTGAACGATTCGAGGCGCCTTGCGTCACTCAGCTTGTCCTGGTTTCTTATTTTTCTGCATGGAGCCTTTCAAAAGGGGATGAAAAATTATGAACCGACTGACCCGACTTACTATATTAGAACAGTTAATTTTCATTATGAAATGCTCTCTTCAAGCGTCTTGCATTTTTAAGCTTGAACTGGTTTGTTTTTATTGTCGGTTCCTTTCAAAAAGTGAGCTCTAAGCCACTGCACCAAATATTACCACATTCTTAATTTGCAAAAGCGGAGAAGTGGAAATGCGACAAAAGGAAAGACTCGCCCGCGTTATTTGAGTCCTATAGAAACGCGGACCGGATACAAGGGGGCCCAAATCTTTTACAAGAAACACACAATCTTCTTTATAATTCTGTCTAACAGTCTGATGTGAAGGTATACTTGGACGCCGGCATTATTCGTTTAGAAATGCGGGGAAGAACGTAAGTGGGCGAACGGGACGCCTCTGGGTTTTGCGTCACGCCTGCATTTCAAGGGTCAGACTTACTGGTTCCCGACACCAGCACGATTGACGGCTAAGCCCGGGTATTTGATTGTTTATTGATACGGAGAAGGGGAAGAGCGCAACGGCCCGCGGCCGTAGTGCGTTCTGGCTCGCGCTCTGGCGGGCAGTCAGATTAAAAACCCACCGCTGAAAACCACCCCGTGTACGGAGTCGAAAACATGATAATCATCGAATGGGAATGGACGTAGACGTATAATGATCCGATACAAAGTTTCGCTTGATTCCTGAACGAATAATGTCGGCGTCCAAGTATACCTTCATATCAAATTGTTAGACAGAATTGTAGAGAAGATTGTGTGTTTCTTGACGAAGATTTCGGCCCCCTTCTATCCGGTCCGCTTTTCTATAGGCCTCAAATAACGCGGGAAAATCTTTCCTTTTGTCGCATTTCCACTTCTCTGCTTCCGCAAATTATTAATGTGTAGGTTGGTCCAGTAGCTTAGAGCTCACGTTTTGAAAGGAACCGAATATAAAAAAGTACCAGTACAAGCTGAACTATGCAAGACGCTTGAAGAGAGCCTGTTGTAATGAAAAAGGACTGCTCTAATGTGGTAAGTCGGATCAGTCTGTTCGTAATTTTTTATCCCCTTTTTTAAGGCTCCATGCAGAAAAAAAAGAAACCAGGGCAAGCTGAGTGACGCAAGGCGCCTCGTATTGTTCAGGTTGTCCCAGTTTTTTATGTCCTTTCGGCGCCTCAAAACGCACAGTATTCGGTTTCTAAACGTTTTTTTTTTTTCGCAGAGGAAAAAGACAAAAATACGTAATAATTTTTCACATCAGGGCAATGCAATGGAGACTTCTATTTCCAGCAAGCTGCTTTCTTCCATGCTTCCATGCCATTCTCCAGACCGTAAATGTTTGTGAACAGTGATTAAACTATTTACATCTAAATTAACATGCACTATAGATCTGGTACTCTCTCTTAGAAGCAGCATGTTAGTGCACATGATTTACCCCCAGCGTCTTGCCTTCTAATCGCGTGGGAGGAAAATTGGAAATATTCCAGGCTTGATTTGTGCAGAGGGCTAGATTCAATGGTCGCCTATTATTTCTACAAACTCCCTGACAGATCAACTACCATATGCCCTAGAGTCCTTTCTCCAAGAAGCGAGGTTTTTGGTGGAAATTCGTTGCTCGGCCGCTAATCTTTGTAGTGGCACGGAAAAAAAAGAGAGAAAGGGGGGGACCACAATTTTCGCAGGCTGATATATATATATATATATATATATATATATATATTGCTATTCGACATTTTGCTGTGTTTAGTGTGCTACATTATGGTGTAAAAAATTTTATGCACTTCCCACAACTATTTCATCGTCAACGACAGTTGTAAAGTATTACGCAATGCCTCGGACGCTCTGACCTTACGCACTAGCGCGTCACAGGGGCGAGTATTTTCGCAAAATAAATATGAGGACCTATTTCTCCCTTTGAATCGATCACTTCCGTGGCATCACGACGAACACATTTTCACCATGAAATCATAACAAATAGTGATTGATGATGAAATTGATTGAGTCCCAACAGTAGAGCCACATTATTTAGGTTGCGAATAAACTGGGCGTCGTTCATGCGATGTGTTCACTTCCACGTTCGAATGTGTTGAGAATGAGTAGCCAAAAAGCCCTGTGTGCAGGCTGCTTCCTGGAGTGGCCTGATGTCTCCCCAACTCGGGAAAAGGGCGGGGGGGGGGGGGGGGAGGGGAGAAAAAAGGATGCTTGTTGTGGGAAGGTGATAATATTTATTCTCAATCAGGAGATTCGCCGGTCATTAAAAAGTCGTATCGCTCATAACGGGAAAGCCTGTGGGGCCACATTTATAGTAACTATGCGCAAAATATGGTATACAGCTAGGTTACTGAGAAGTTGTGATAGTGCAAACGATGGGGCGTTGTGGAGGCGGGAGAAGCAAAGACCTATCTTACGACTGCGCCGTCTTCATTAGAAGCCAGAATTGTGGTTTGCTTCCTCCACCCTCCTAACGCCAATCTTGTCCAATATTGGATAAATCAAGTACACCGTTGATCGCGCAAGCCGGCGCCAATATTTAAAGGCCTTTCTCAACCTATAAAACAGTCATCAAGCAGAAGTAAAGAAAATTAAATACGCAAAATAGTGCAAAATGGAATGAACAACATACGAGAGGAGATATATGTTTCGAACAGTAGTGAAGGGGTTAGAGAAATCAACCTGATTTATATGTTTCGGAAAGAAATGTATTATCGACGACCTGAACCCTTTATAGCGCAAGCCAATCCTTGTCAAGACACGGGAATGGTTCCAGCAGCCGCGCAATGCCAGAGGGCGGCTGCTGGAACGACACCAGCATACCACGGCCCCTTGATCTCCACCGACTGAGCGGCTTCGGGCTTGCAGCTCATGGAGAAAAGCGTTCGGTCGCGCTGACTTCCTCAGTTTCGCGGATTGAGCGTACCCGCGTCAACGAGGGGGAGACACCTGGAAGTCGGAAGGTCGTTGTCGTGCTCGCAGCCAGCCGCTCATTTTGCGCGTTTTGAGGATTATCCCTACAGGAAAAGCCGACAGGAAAGAAACCCCTGCCATCGCGTGACGTTTGGGAGAGGGTGAGAAGAGAAGGGCCCGAGGGGCATTTTCCTACCTTGCGGAAAATGGTTCCGTAGGTCGGTCTTTAAGCACACACACTTGAAATGCACACAAAATAGAGTTGTGAAAAAACATGTAAGCACACAAACATGTCTATGCCAATTAAAAACACATGCATCAAAATCATTGTCCTCCAAAAGACAGGTTTGCACTAAAAAAATGAAAGCCGTTTACAACTCCCTGTAACGCCGAATTAGAGCGCAGCTCTTGAGGAGGAGGAGGGAGGGGTACTGAGGGGGCGGGGGTCATGTGACCTCGGGGGCGTCGCCCGGTTTCATGCAACCCGGAGGGTTGCATGCAACGCGCGGTTACATTGACGTTGGTGGGTTGCATGCAACGCCGGTTACAACCTGAGTTGCATGCAACGCGCGGTTACGCCGACGGCGACGCCGACGCCGCTTAAGCCGGAAACGGGCGCCTATAGAGCTGCGCTCTAAAATACCGACGTCAGAAAATTGCGTGTTTAAAACATGTTGGATTCGCGAAACCGGTGAGGCGTTTCGAATGAGGTCTGGGTAAAATACTCTCAGATTTCTAGAGTTTGTTCTAAGTGGAATGCGAAAGTGAACAGAGGTGAGGAGGGTAGGGCTGTCTATTGCATTATGAATAAGCCTATGTAAAAACTGTACATCCCGACAAACCTTCTTTCACATAAGGTGCCCAATGTTAATTTTGCTAAAAAGAGAATTATATTCATAAAAAAAAAACTTTCTTACAAAATATCTGTCGTAAATGATGCGCACAAATCGCTTTTGTTCATGTTCTATACTCTCACTTGCTGTTATAGAGATGGCGTTCCACACTACAGATGCAAATTCGTTTCGAACGCACATAGGTACTGTATAATCTCAAAAGACAGTGATGAGTGCTAAATGATCTAGTTAAGCGAGACGTTATTCCCAGCGCACGTAATGACTGGCTAATTGTCACAGGTTTGTTTATAATCTCTGCTTAAACACAAAGGACTGCCGACCAGGCGATAGGTCCACGCCTCGGTAGAGTCTTGCTAATGAAGGGGACACCACAGTTTTGCAGCGAAACGAATTTTAATACTACAAACAAAAAAAAAAAAACACAAAAGAGGTTAACAAGTGCCGAGCAGCGAAAATAACAGGTCTCGAACGCACTTAACCCGGCCGGTGCACGTCCGGCGAAGATAAAAATCACTCAACACACAACGAATTAGGCAAAACCCAAGGTCTACAGCTTAGTACAATGCATTAACCATCTCTTACGCGGGAGCTTCCCCGAACATGGAAAAAATAACAACTTCGGAGCTTAAATGTTATCAAATAATACAATCGGACACCCGTGAGAATAAAAACCAACTACGGAGATACTGCTACCTTAATTAATAAAAAAATGCGAGTGGAGGGGAAATCTCGTCTCACAGTGTCCGGTAGTGAAGGTCTTGCGAGGCGCTGTCCGAAGGGGGTAATCGATCTTTGATTCCGATATTAAAAGAAAAATCAGCTAGGCATGAATTCAACGTTTGGTTTTGGGAATACTTGGAGCCCATGGATTACGTTATGACCACAAATTAACTAACGCAGAAAGTGGTCCAGGGCCGCTTCTTATGTGGAACATGCTTATGCCATTGATGTGGACTGGAGGAATAGAAAAGCTGAAAACTTTAACGTATTTTCATAAGCCATTAATATTTTGCTCATATGGGATAGGTTGAATATTTAGTTAAACTGATAAAGCTTTTGTAAGCTATTCCACATTTTTATTAAGTTTGTCTGGACCAAAATCAATTATAATATAAATATTTACGTAATCTTTTTTCACTCATTTCTTTAAAAAAAATAATGTTCAGCGTTTTTTTTTTTTTTTTTTTTTTTTTTTTTTTTTTGCGTGGTGAGGTTGACCATGAAATTGCATGCAAGAATATTTTTCAAAGTTACGGGCGACCACCCAAGTATGCGACAGGGTTCTTGTGAAGAAAGCCCGGGGAAAATATCAAAACCGCGACATCGTTTGGCTCAGTTGCATATCTTATTCAAGGGCTCGAAGATTAGACAGTTCCCAGGTTTTCGCGGTACTCTTTCGAATCTGGGATAATTAATTAATGTTTACGAGCTTTTAGCAATTGTAGTCTCAGTTTGCATGCGTCTTTGCCGCATCACTACGTTTTTTTTTTAATATCGCAACTGGAAGTTTAACTGGAGAATATTATCGTGAGAAAACAAAAAGTCGAACGACGCATCTATGAATGAACAAATTTGTATTGATTGCTAACATATATATGCAGCACACTTCGAATTGTTTAATGAACGACATCTCTCGGTGCACTGCTAGATAAAAAACGCGGTTGTACCGCACTGGCTAAGTTGCTCATCTACAGTTGCGTGGGAGACTCGTCGCCCTTTGAGGCAGACCAAGTTCTGGGCTGTTTTAGGGTGTAGGTTGGACAGTCGTCCATCAATTGCATCAAAGGGGTCAGAACGTCAACATTAAATGTTGATTTAGACCCTCCACGGGCCCTTGGAAGATACCTGTCTGTTCGCACGATAGATATGGCGGTCTTGATGTTGATTCCGAGTGTTGCGCGAGAGGCGGCAGATCGACACCGCGTCTTGACCAATCAAGAAGCCTCGCTTGGTCTTGGGCAGAAACCGTGGCATACTTTACGTGTACGTCAATGGGGCCTTTGTTTGTCCTGCCACGTCGGCTACTAGACGAATCATTTCTTGAAGATTCTTTGCAAAATAAATAGAGACGCGGAGGATTCAAGGTGGTCGTGATGTGGCGATACCTTTGACGAAGCGCGTCGTCTGGTAACAGCTTCTGATATCCCGTGCGCAGGAAAACCAGAAACTTCAAATGGGGAAACGAGAGACATTGTCACTAAAATGTGTAGAAAATGAGTGTGAATCTTATTGCCATAAGCAATGATTCAATATCATTTACTCAAATACTAAGCAATCGTCGAGAAAATATATATATTATTAGCTATGTCTCCCCATTTGAAGCTTCGGGTTTCCCAGCGCGCGGGATATCCGAGGCTGTTAGCAGACGACGCGCTTCGGCAAATGTGTCGCCGCACCCTAACAACCTTGAATCCTCTGAAGTAGTCAAAACCGTGTTCAATATGACAATCAGACCGAATGAAAGTCCATCGTGTCAAAAGTACCTCGAAGTAATAAAAATAGTACTAGTAATGAGATTTGAGCTCGTAATACATTATTTGTTATATATTAACTCGCAAGAATCAAAGGTCAGTCACCAACATAAGATGTCTGAAAAAACCAGGCCCTATCTAAAATGGGCCGTACAAATCGGCGCCTGCACGTCACAACCTAAACTTTTGTCAAACGTGTATTTCACAGGTCAGTTTTATCTTGTAAAATTACAAAGAGTAGATTCAGGTCCAAAAAACTTGCCAGGGTCAACGGTGGACGGCGACGCAGACGAATGGTGTAGCCCATATACGCCCATAGGGTGCAGCCGATCGACGAAAGAAAGCAGACGACACGCAGACGAAATCCGCCGGCAGCAAGAGCGCCGTTGTTTCGCAACCGCGTTTTTTTTCCTTCCTAGTTTTGTTTTTATCGTCAGCATTTATTTTTAAACCAAAGGTACAAAACAAAGAAGTTATTTTCATTTTAATAGCCCACGGTCGTCGCCAGCAGTCTTGATAAGGAGGTAGCGCCATCTATCAACACGTGCGCCAAACGCGCTCCGCCAATCTAACCGATCGTCTGCGTCGCCGCCCGCCATTGATCCGAACAAGTTTTTTGGTCCTATTTTTTTTTTCTTTTACAGAAAGGGAGCTATGCCCTGTAATTTCACAAGATAAACCCGACCTGTGGAGTGCACCTTTGACCAGGCAGGCGCCGATTTGTACTGCCCATTTTAGGTCGGGTCTGGGTATTTCAGGCACCCATAGACCATAGACCAGGGGTGGGCAAGCTGCGGCTTGCAAGCCACATGTGGCCCATCGCGTATTAAAGGGGTCATGAAACGATTTTCCTACTTTTTCCTCCTTAGCTTTAATCCTCAACTCAAATGCGAATTGTGAAATCACGTCGTCGTGACATTTTTCGGCACCGGTGCGATGACTCCTAGCTTCCACCGTGCTTTTTATGCACACCATAGAACTTGTCATTCCCCAGTGACGATAAGTTCTGTCTGGGCACTCATTGGCCACGAACGCGAATTCGAATATTTGTCGACGGATTTATTGTTGACGAGCACATACGTCCGAGTGACACAGTTCTCGTGTCCAATGCGTGAGCTGGGCTCGACTGACGTCAGGTTGGCACCGCTGACGCGCTTTGGGAACCGCGGATGTATCATAGTGAAAAGGCAGAGAGCTTTCGAAGGAAAGAAGGTACAAAATAGTCCGCTATATATTCAAATGTTCGTACCGAACAGCTGGCTTTTAACTTTCTACCCTCTTTCTTTTCGCCAACTAAACGATATGCGATTAGTAAAGTCCCAATTTAAAATAATTTATCCCAGCCCAAAATTCGTTTCATGGCCCCTTTAAAGTGCGGCTCGCGGCCCCCCCCCCTCTCTCTCTCTCTCTCTCTCTCTCTCTCTCTCTCTCTCTCTCTCTCTCTCACACACACACACACACACACACACACACACACACACACACACACACACACACACACACACACACACACACACACGCACACACGCACGCACACACACACACGAGCGCTTCCCTGAAAAGAGAAATGGAACGTGTTTTAAAACGAAAGACAGGTCACACGAGCGCTTCCCCGAAAAGAGAAATAAAACGTGTTTTAAAACGAAAGACAGGCCGCGGTTTGGTAGTTTTGCGGTACTGCTACCTTACTTAGGTACAGTTTAACTGCTTTTGACTCGGATAGATTGAAAGTAGTTCGAGTTTCGTTTATTGCTCTAGACCAGGGGTTTCAAACACGCGGCCCGCGGGCCGCATGCGGCCCGCAACTCACTGGGACGCGGCCCGCCGGCAACCGGCTACGAGTCCCGGTTCCCCTGACTGGAGCACTAGAAGTATGACGTGCGCCATCGTGATCTGATCTCGTCGATTCATTTTCGCTTGAAAAGTAGCTCTACTATTTATACTTTTATACTTATGTGTGTTCATTTGACCTTTGTTTCACTTTATTTCTTGCTTCCCAGATTTTTGTAATGTACAACGATTCCGCTACTAGGCTGCAAGCGCGAGCTATTCGTTGAAGGATACATTTCGGGTGCGCGAACGTGATTCTCCCCTACCAAAAAGCAAACACCATTCCTGAATGTTTTTACAGACATAGGAACAACAGTGTACCTGCTCTCTTGTTGCATTCAAAATTTCAGCACTGAAATAAATGTTGGGGCGCAAACGAGCTGATGTACATTAAACAGGATTCAAAAACCCCGAGACTGCAGGTAACGACACACACTCAAAAGTCTTTTGAGTGTGTGTGTCAAAATACTTTTGAGTGTGTGTGTCGTTATTTGCCAGTCTCGGTTTTTTTAATCACATTCCAGCACGTTGGCGGTGGGGTGTCATGTTAGTTCTTGTTATCACACAAGGTCAGGGCCCAAAGTAGTCATATAAACAAATCAAATCTAAAGATGTCACTGGAAAAACTGTGGGTTTGCAAAAAAACACAGAGCTCGAGTTCCTTTCTCATTAAAATCTTTTAAAACCCCCCCCCCCCCCCCCCCCCTCGTCTTACGTTGGCCCTCGACCTTTCCGGTGTGGGCTACTTGGCCCCCACATTAAAATGAGTTTGAGACCACTGCTCTAGAAGATTATCCAAGATTATTCCAGTATATACCAATATTGGGCACATACTAGATAATATTGGTAATATTGTCCAGCTGTACCAAGATTGTCCCAATATGTTTCTGTCGAGGCCAGACGGCGGGAGTTTTTTTTTTTTTTTTAATGTCTTGCTTGGGTAGCTGGGACCGAGTAGGAAGCGACTTCCCGCGACCTCGAAAACCCTGGCAAGGGATTAGTGTTTTGCAGTTCCAGATGGGACTGCAAGGGCGTGCGATGTCCGCAACATTGCCAATGTACGCCGATTGTGGGGAAATACTTTGGGGGACCCATAGCAGCCACTGTTTACAAACTCGCGGCGTCGAACCCTCGGAGCTGGCCGGGGCGCTGCTTGACGTGGTTGCCCCGCGCTGCGTGGAGCGTGGTGTCCCGTCGTGTTGCCCCGCGGCCCGCCGTTCACCGAGTCGACGGCGTCGGACAGTGCCCCGTTGACGTCATCCTTCGAGAGATAACTTCAATAAACGGTTCATCCGAACGTTTTTTTTTTTTTTTTTTTGACCGAACTCGCTTGTTTTGGGTTTAGTTTTTGCCTTGGCAGACTTTCGGGCCTCGCCCGGAGGTCTGTTTGTGGAGAAGAGTAGCGCAGGGCAGTGGCTTCACAAAGGGGGGGGGGGGGGGGGGGCGGACAGCCCCGGGTGCAGCGCTCAGGGGGGTGTCGCGGCGGGCCGGCGAGAGCGGGGGGAGGGGGGAGGGGGTCTGTTTCTGTTCGCGTTCCTTGTCTTTGTCTGCGGTTTGATATCGGTGTGAGCGTGCGTGTGTGCCGTTTCGGCACAGCGACCTGTTCAATCTCTGTTTTAGTTTTTCATTGTTGGCTCGCAGACATTGACAGTGTTTGGTTGTGGAGTGTTGATTTTTGTGGGTGTAATAAATTTCGTTGTTTTATTTTTCTCGAAATCTTCCTGTGTCGTCGTCTCTTCGCCCGATCTTGCACCTGGCGTGGACCAATCGCTGGTCACCGGTTCGACCCTATTTTTTTTTAATTATCGAGTGATTTTTAGTTTAATCACAGAGTGTTTCTTTTATCGGGTTTAGTCATTTTTACCCCCTCACCGTGACGCAGGATTATCCCAATATTTACCAATACTGGGCAGATACTAGGTAATGGTGTCTAGTTGTACAAAGCTTGTCCCAATATTCACCAATGTTTGACACATACTGGATAATATTGGGATTATCGTCCAGCTATACCAGGACTATCCCAATTTTTACCAATATTGGGCACATACTGGATAAAATTAGACAGCTATTTCAAGATTATCCCAATTTTCACCAATATTTGCTAATATCGGTGAACACTGGGTAATATTGGCCAATTATAGGAAGATTGCCCCAACATTTACCAATAGAGAGTTTTAGAATAGGGGGCCCCAAGTTTTAGGTACACTTAAGAAATTGGGGGACCCAAGCGGAACAAGGTCGTTGTTGACGGCTTATAATAAAACAGGGGTTTCGCAACGCAGCGCAGCGCGCTTACATTTCCCGCTTGCAGCGCCAATGCGGCTAACGAGCGTAATAATAATCAAAAAAGAAATATTAATAAGCGTAAAACATATGCCCTTAGCAAGTACTTTTTGTTTACAAATAATAGTTAAGGTAAATCATTAACTAAGTTAATTTAACTAAATAATAGTTAACTTAACTAAATAATAGTTAACTTAACTAAATAATAGTTAACTTAACTAATTAACTTAACTTAACTTAATGCGGGAGCAAAGGAAGATCGTCCTGGACTCTGCTTACGTTCATTCGAGAAGCCGGTATCCGGCACTATTTTTAAACATTTCATCCTCATCGTATTCCCCATCTCTCACCCCTCATCTTCCCCAGAAATGACGCAAGGTCAAGGTGGTGGAAAAATCATTAAAATACGTCTTAAACAAAAAAAAAAGAAAAAAGGTAAATCCCAATCAATCCAGCTAAAACAAGAGACCATCTAAAATCAGTGGAAATCTTGCTGAGTGTATTTAGCAAAAAAAAAAAAAAAATCCAATTCGTAGCGCGTTCTATTTTGGCGCTGGTTCTTAGATTTTTTGGGCGTTCGTGTGCGCTTTGACCGTCTGTCGCCGAAGATTTAGGCCCTCTACTATGCCGAAACCGAGACAAACGCGAGCGAGCATGCTCTGCGAGCAGCTGCTCTTTTTAGATCTGAGCTGGAGCGACTTTGAAGCCTCGAAATACTTGTTTTCAAGCTGCAGCTGTCGTGCCACGAACGAAATCCACTCGGAGCCACGGAGATAGCAAGACGTTGCCACGTCTTAGGAACGGCCAGAATCATGGGACGATCTTTAAAATGGGGCGAGCCCACTGCTCATTCTTTGCGACTTGAGCGAGAATAAAGCAAAGCAAAAGCCGGCTGCACCATTCATCGGCAATGAAATTGGCTAATACTGCATGCAGTGACCATGACGAATTTGCTCCGAAACGAGCGGATAGGGCGCCGCCATGTTTGCCGACGCAACCCGGCCCCACGCTCTTTCTCGAATTCTGTGTTGGGGGCAAGCGCCAACCCAAAACCCCAAAAGGAGTTCGGGTTGTGTGCATGCACAGTACGTCCCAGGCGAAAATCGCGGCCATACATGCACCCGTATAAAGGCGCATGAAGTAAGTACTATGTGTATTAAGCTACGCTACTCGCAGCCAATACTCTCATGTATTACTCTTCAGATAGTATCATCCAATCTGTGCCTTGAAAAAAAAAGAAGAAAAGAAACGGTTTATTATGAAACGCTCTGAAGTGTGCAGTCTATCAACTAATAGAATAAGTAAAGATAAAACTTATTCGTGCATCATTTGGTGCCGAAATGCGAGGGAAAGGCTTAGATCAGTGCTCACGTGATCGACTAAATAGCGGGAAGGGATGTGACCGTTGCAGGCTATAGGGGGCGCAGGTTACCGCCCGACGCAAAACGTATATAGCCCCTGCCGTCCATTCATCCCGAATGAGCACGCGGGTATGAAAGCCATCGTCGGGAAATCGGGAAGATCAGCGTAATGGGAGAAAAGACGCGAAACTCGAGAAAAAGACGCGCCTGCACAAATGAGGCAGAATGGAAATGAGGCAGTCCAGTTGGATTCCAGCTGGACCAAGCTGGAATCCAGCTGGATCTAGCTGGAATCCAGCTGGACTGCCTTATTTCCAGTTCCATAATCCAGCTGGAAGTGGACTGATTCTCTCTCGCCTGGTGAGCCCCTATTTGGAGCCCCTATTCTAGAACTCTCTAATATTGGGTGCACGTTTGGGAAGCCGGCCCCCAACTTGGGCCAAGTTACCCAATTTTACCCCCGATATTGGCCCAATATTTTGGGCTGCCTGGGAACTAAGCAACGTTTACTGAAATCGTAAGCTGCAAATTTGTATATGCGATAATAATATATCTTGTTTACACTAACATTATCTATGAACTAATAAAAATATTTTAAAATTACCTTTTTGTGTCTAAAGAATATGAATTTTTTTGCTGAAGATTCAAACATTTAGTAAAGGCGAAATTAAAAGAAAAAAGGACCATGATGTGCAAACGAGTACATATTGTCTGCCAGAAGTTCGGATACCTTTCGTTGACACCTGACGGCGGTGCATTTGTACTACGAAATGTTTTCCTATTTTTGCAAATTTCTTATATTTTCATGCGAGCCTTACAACAAATGTTGAACACTAATCTTTATGAAATTCAGCACACATTCGAAACTATACCCATGAATAACTTACCGAGTCTCAAACGTAAAAACCGAGAAGCTGTCGTAGATATTGATCGTTCATTTCCTTCCACGAAATGCATATTGGAAATTATATAGCTCTCAAACAAAGATGAAAATGGGGAAAAAAAGGGCCACGATATGCAAGGCAAACACTATTAAGCGCCGTTCACACTCTTGCGACCGAGTACGACCGAGAGAGACCAGACCGGTTTTTAAGCCTTTTGCGACTTCTTAGGACCGGACGCGCTGCAGCAAAGCTGGTCCTAAGAGATCGCAAGAGGCTTAAAAACCGGTCTGGTCTCTCTCGGTCGTACTCGGTTGCAAGAGTGTGAACGGGCCTTTAGACATCTTAAAAGTTTAGCCAAATCGGTCCAACCCTAAACTCTGCCCATTTGTACAAAACGCCACTTTTCACATGTTCCTACCGAGCTCATTTTCTTTCTTTTTTTTTTTAAATTTACACATACGTATTTGATATTAAGATGAAGACCATTTCATTTTCTCCACATTGGTATATTTCAAATATTTTTAGGGAGCGACCAAGCGTTATATCAACGATCCGAACATCGGCTTATATATCGTCCTTTTTCATGGCCACCGTGGGCCCTCAGCTTAAACCTATAGGTTCCCTACAGAACTTCCCCTGGAAAAGTTCTGTAAACCTTGTCACTTGTTCCGCCGTTGTGCAGTGGTTCCGACCTTCTAGTAATTGGCACGTGGTTTTCGAAAGGGGTCACTTGTACAGCGAACGGTGAAGGCGACCCTCGCGGAATGCCCGCTGCGCTTATGTCATCGCCGATGTTTGAGCGTGCTAGTGGGTCGTTATCAGCCGCGTGCCGTGCGGAGTACTTACCCAGCCTTGTCCGCAGCCTGGTGAAGAAGGCCGATCAGATAGCCTTGTCTCCCTTATCATAACTCTCCCCCCCCCCCCCCCCCCCCCCCCCCCTCTCTCCCGAGTGCAGCCGACGCTACTGCTACGATTCGATTGAGCCAATCAATATTGCTGTCACCTCCAGAAAGGAAAAAAAAAAAAAAGAAATGATAGTGCAAAGTAGCTTTATTAGGATAGGTTGTCGGGTTCCTAGGTGAATACAAGTACACCCGTAAAGTGACTGTTTCACATGGAATTTATTTATTTCTTTACTTGACTAACCAGTGTTCGGAATACATTTTGTCCATTTTTACAGGCTTCTAACGCGCGCTTTTCACTCAGGTGACAAATGCCGAGTCACTGCCCTGCGAACACATGCGCGGCGTCTGGTATTCAGCAAGAGGGAGCTTGTGCGGTGCGCGTGCTCGGAAAATATTTCACAGCCCAGCAGACAAAGATGGCTGCGCGCAGACTCTCTGGCGTCACGCTGGTGCGGTGCCGCTGCTGTCGGCACTGGCAGTTAAGAGTACATGACAGTACAAACTCTACTCGCATCCGTAGAAATTTAAAGGGATTGTCCTGCTAAACTTTTGTCAGAAAGCAATTATATTATACTGTCATTGCTTTTAGGAATGTCCTCCGCACAATATCTGAACTTTTAATCCTCCGCCGCACGAGTAATTCGATTTTAAACAGAGCCCAACTGCTCCGATTGTATCTGCAAAGCACACGGCGTTTTCGTTGTGCAACATCGGAAGCTCTGACGTAACATCAGGCAAAGAGGGTTGGTTATCATTCGAGCCCTTTCTCGTTTCGCCCTTCTCATTTGGCCCCTCGCAAAGCAACCATTCTCAAAAAAAAAAAAAAAAAAAGAGATCTCGCTTTGACTTGTCGCATTTGGCTCCCCTTTCCCGTTTCGTCCTTCGCATTTCAACCCTCCTCATTTGGGCCTGTTCTCGTTTAGCCCTTCTTGGCTCCCGCGGTTCCCTACAGGCTTAACTCTGTTCAGTGCCGCTTTTTCGTTACAGCCAAACGTTACGGTAGAACATTACGGATCTCCATGAAAATCGGCTGAGAATACACATTCTGTGTTAATATCTGCCCAAGAAAATTGCCCCCCCCCAAAAAAAAAAAAAAAAATGTTGGCGATGGAGCCTTAATAACACCTAGGCGAAAAGTGCTGAGTCACTGGGTTGTGCACGCGTGCGCGACGTCTCATATTTAGCGAAAAAGAGATATGCGCACTTGCAGAACGCGTTTCACAGCCTGGACAAAAATGGCAGCGCACAGAAGGCGATTATTAGAAAGGTCTATAGTTATGACAGGTATACAGAAGGCAGAAGTATCTGCCTCCAGCACTCGATCGTTGCCTTTTGCCAATAAAGGTATTCATAGGTGTTAGGTCGTGTAATGTTCTATTTACACAAACCAGTCGTTAATGTGCAGATAATCGGATTAAAACGTGGCACAAGAGCTCACTTAAGCATTTCAATTAAATTTTTTTTTTCTTGACGTACATAATTTTCTGTATGCGCAGCGTTTCTGTTCCGATAGTACACCTGTTCAATCTTCAGACGTATCTTGACTGAGATATTGTTTTCTCAACACCAAAACTTCAAACTTGCCTTCGCTAAAATAAGTTTTTTTTCCCCCTTTTTAGACAGTATTACGTTGTGTTGTCCTTACCTCGTTACCTTCACTCTGTTCCTGTACTTCGGCGCTCCTATCCAGTCACGAACCAATAACTAGCCCAAACTGAGCTTTTTGTTACTCGAATATCGTTTATATCGCTTCTGTCTTGCGCACTTTCAACAAGTTTCGTTAATCAGCTCCACAATTCTACAATGCTAAAAAAAAAAACGTGAAAATGGTGGAATATTCTTCCGAATTCGGTGAATAATCGTGTTTAACATTGGTTTAACCCGATTAAAAAAAAGAACAACATATTCGGGGTGTAAATACAAGAAATATCGGGGTTTTCCTGAAAACCAGCTACCCTACATTTATCTGAAGGTATGCTGGGGGGGAGGGGGGGGGGGGGGGGGGCGAACAAGGTAAGCCTCACTATACTTCGTCTCACCCTAGCATGGACTAACTGCGAAGGCTGTGCTAGCGCGAGCGGCCAGCCTTGACTGCATTGACTAGAGCACTTGCTGCACGAGTGCTCGTGCAGCCGCCGCGGCTTCATTCAATGCGACTAGCTCGCGCTTTCAGCACGCGCGCCTAACAATAGTCCATACTAAGGTGAGACGAAGTATAACAAAGCCGGGAAGGCATAACCATGACTTCGGATTGAAGCATGCCGAACTACTGCCATTCGGTCGTGGCGCGAAAGGGCAAAATGAGAATGAGTCCATTGCGAAGAAACTGATTCGGATCTTATGAAAAGGTTCAAACAAGACGGTCGGAATGAGAATGGGACGAAATGCTCAAGGTCCAAATGCGAATGGAATGTTTTGAGATACACCCGGCAAAGAGAGCCTCCTCAGCCCTTGACTGCTGTCTCAGTAAAATAAATTCGTTCTATGAAAGACAAGATTTACGGTATTGAGGGAAGCTCAGTTCTTCGACGATGATCTTTGTGCGCACCTTCAACCATGTTGATCAAAACCGGGAATAAGTCAACGCCCGCGGCTCTGACGTTACCATGCTTGACCTTCACACTAACCAAAGGGGATCGGTGGCCGAGTGGACGAGCGCACACCAGCTCGGAGCACGTGGAGCGAAAGCTGGCGCTGCAGAACCCAGGGATCCTGGGTTCAATCCCCACCCCTGCCCGTTTCGATCCGAATGAGCATCGTACCGGCGTGCGGTCGTGTATCACTATACTGCGTGACGCACGTTAAAGGCCCCAGGCTAGCGGTTGTACTGCCCTGGCTAAATTTCTCATCTGCAGCAAGTTACTCGTCGCAACTTTGAAATGGCTGACCAACTACACGCTGTCTAAATATCCACAGAACCCCAATTATTTGTGGCGTGAAGTTTCGTATTGATGCTCACTGATTTGACGAATATTAGGGCGTCCTTTAATAAAGTAAATATCACACATGACTGTGCTAATGCCCTTTCTACGTGACCAGCGCAAGAACTTAGTGACTTCCTTATGTCACCGGACAATCCCTTTAATAGAAGAAACAGTATAAAGAAAACATGCATAGTATCTTTTAAGATATTATGTATCTTTTCTTTATGCCGTTTCTTCTATTAAATTCTAGTTGCGAGTACAACTTTGTACTTTTTTTTTTATTGCTGTCTTAGTTTTTTTAGCTGTTTATTTCCATCATGTACAACTGCTCCCAACTGGCCCAAATCACCACCTTACTACAGTTAGCCTAGATTGTAGAAAGGGTTCATCTCAGGGCCGGATTAAGGAATTTTGGGGCCCTGGGCTAAGGCAGTTTATGAGGCCCCTAATGATGATGATGATAATACTGACTATGATGACGATGGTTGTGATGGTAACGACAATGACGGCTATATGTATATTTCACCACCTTATAAAATACAAATATCGTTCATTTCAAGATACATCTTAGAAGGTTTCTGTATCGGTAGATTCGTTGATTAGGAAATTGGGGTTTCACTGGGTGGAAATGAAGCAGATGCGATTGTGGTTTAGAGGCTGTTTCGGATATAGTCAATCACTCACTAAGAGCGCAAAGCAATGGACAACTGTGAAAAATGCGCACATTGAGCAGGGCCTTGTAAACTTCCATTGAAATGTTGAGAATGACTCCGCGTTCCCATTAAGTTGTTTGACCAGAACGTTATTTATGCTGTGCGTGTCTGTGTCGGCTTGCATAAATTCATCGTGATGTTGAGTTAGAGGAATGGTACGGTAACCCCTTGATGTCGAGTGGCATGATTACACGGGCACAAATTGCATTAGACAGTAACCGAAAGGGTACCCGTAAAATTCCCATTACAAGAAAAATATTTTTTTCGCAACCCTAAAGATTGCTTTTCGTCTGATAAACTGTCTAATAACAATGTGTTTTTATTCTACTAATTGCTCCGATTGATTGGAGCTTGTCTAACTAACCCTTTTTTAATTTATATGCCGACAAGGACAGTAAAGCAACACAGACAACAATGCACTCTTGGTGGTTAAAGCATTTAGGGCTCAAACCGCTTCGACCACTCTCTTTTATTAACTTAACTCTCATGTTCCGAACAAACAGACTTCTGCATTTATGTAATAAAAGAAATAATTGAGACTGAATGCGATTGTAATAACCACTATCATTTGGTCACATTCACAGGCATTTCTCATAAAGATCAAGGATATATTTTTAAACTCCTCTCCTACGTGCTGTCTATTTTAAGGGGAAAATGTTTCAATTAGTTTTGGACTAAGGGTCCAAAACTAATTACTCGTAAGCAGGAAAAGTGTTATGTCTTGCACTGTCAGGTCAAAAACAGGCTCCAGAGCAGTTGCTTGCAGTCACCGCCGCTCGAAAACTTTTGGGGGACATTGGTTAGAAAGAATAACCTCGGGAGGTTCCCCGGTTTTGTTTTTTTGCTTGTTTTAAGCTTGTCGTTTCCGACAAGCTTAATCTTTCCATATAGCAAGATCAGAAATAAACAAATAATAATGTGTAGCATGTATGTTGCTCGTGTAGCGTACAATAGAAAACTGTATGCCGTCCTTCCGTCTGTCTTCAATTAGAAGAGACTTAAACGGGATTGCCAACGTCGACAGCTTTGCTACCTCCACAAGGAGGGTGGGAGGCAACGCTTACATTTTGTTGCTCTAGCACAGTCTTTTACAACGAGCTCACAAAACACCAGCTCGTCTAAAGAAGGGTACTTTATAACAACCCTGTTTCACCGTTAAAAAAAAAAAAAAAAGGGGGTGGGGTGGGGGGACATTAGAAAGCAAGGGCCCAGAGGCCCCTGTGAGTTTTGTCCTTCCTCCAGGTCTGAGTTGTTTCTAAGTAAAACCAAATAACATTTCTTCTTTTTTTTTTTTTTTCAATTTCCGGGGGCTAGCACAAGGTCCCCTGCCAGCCTGGGGCCCTGGGCTGGAGCCCCCTAGGCCCGTACCTTAATCCGGCCGTGGTTCATCTCTAACCACGTCGACCGTTTGCAATTTGATGGCGGACGATTCCTGCAGAGATTGGTCGCAAGTGCGCATGCGCTGCGTTTTTGCGTTGCGAGGAGGAAAGCGGTCTCTACTACTGCCAGTGATCTAATAATTGCTGCGCCAAACTGCGTCAACGCGCTTACACCCTGCTTCATCCTGCTATATTTTGCCGAAATGTGCGGAATGTGCGCCAGCATAGCATCGAAACTTATATGCACTTCATTAATACTGACAAAGTAATAAACGAGCCATCGCTACACGACGGGATCGTTAGGGTAGGCTTGTGCGAGTTTCGAAAACTTTCGAATATTATCGCCTCAAATAACATCGTATTCCATTTGATCTCTGTATAATAGATCATTGACAGTACTTGGATGGCAATACCTCCCATACTCGTCGGTTCTGGCTGGATAGCTAGTATCGTTGAGTGCTCTTGTCGCCTCGCAGCGGTGTACTGCGGTGAAGCGGCAACCGCGTTCTAGGCGTCGCAATTTTGCGTATGTTGCTTCGCCTCAGCGCACCCGTGTGCTGAGGGGAAAACACTCCTAAAGGGCAAGACGTTACACATGGTTTCTCAATAAAACTGCGCATTTTTTTTATTTGATAGTATATATACAATAAACTGCGATATCCTGACAATATATTTTTCACGTTCGAGATTCGTCAAAGATACTTGAGTATTGCGAGAAAACTGTTGAACTGCTCTTTATGTTTATTTTTCAGGTCAACTCTTGGTTAGTTATTATCTTATATAGGTTCCATCCGTTCGATGGCACAGTGAATACAGTAACTTAAAACAAAATTAGCTGGAGCAGTCAATGAAACCTAAACAAATTCGGCGAGCTCGTTTTTTTTTTATTTAAGAAGGTATTTTTATTGTTTACATGCTGATTTTTGGTATCAGGAAGTTATCCTTATAAAATGTAATTCATAATCAAGTGACAAAAGCTTTGTTTTCTATCTTAATTAACAACTCGCGCTTATGGCACCGTGACATTCGAATCTGCAGCGTCCGCAATCTGCGGTATCTGTTTCCGTGAACATGCAAATTCGTAACTCGGACCCGCGTTTATTGTTTGTTCGTGGTTTTTTTTTTTTTTTTTTGTTCGCGATTTGCGCGCACTATATTGGTTTCGGTTGATACGCGAGTTTGTATCGGTCTCTCGCGTTTATCGCGCCGTGAAACGTGAACCTGCTGCGTCCGAAATCTGCGGTATTTGTTGACGTGACATGCGAGTTCGTAGCGGGTTCCCGCGCTTTTGTCCGCGATCTGCGCACGCGATATCGGTTCCCCGGGACACCCGCGAGTTTGTAGTGGGTCCTTGCGTGTATTCGCGCTGTGAAGCGCGAATGTGCAGCGTCCGCGCTCTGCGACCGTACCCGGAACAGGGAAGTTCGTAGCGAATTCCCGCTTATTCATCGCACGCGAACTCGCCGTGTTTGCGATCTGAGGTGTCATGTCAGTTCCCGTTCCACGTTTTTTCGGCCCGCAAGAATGAACTATACACAACGCAGGAAGCTGAAACTCGGTGGGAATGTGACGCTAGCGGTGGTGAGAAGTTGCGAAAGTTTCAGAACATAACGTACCAAAATTAAAAAAAAAGAAAAAAAATTGTTACGCATCTAAGCTTAATGTTTGCGTCAAGCTAAGAAATGACATTGTACACGCCAGGGCAATTATTGGAGCGAAAAACCTTGTCAACAAGAGATACATTTTTGTTTTCCTTTTTGCGGAAGAGTTCCTTTTTTCCCGAAATAAATGCTATAGGCAACCGCAATGCCATTTCCTGTGGTTTGACTCATATTAGGCAGTAGTTGGACGTCGGCACATAATCTATATATATACATATATTATACACACTCACACACTTCGATCCAGATTAACGTAATGTTCTGAGATTTCCCGATTCGCGGAGTCGGCTTTCCGCGACGCATAGTTTATTCATGTGGGTCGAAAAACGGGACTTCGTTTTCTCGACCGCACCCCGTACAAATTCCTCGCTCTCGCGGTGAGCAAAATCGGTCCCTGAGGAGCGCGATCGGTCGTTTCCAGATTCGACGTCAAACAAGCGCCGGATCTCCCGGACAACCTTAATCCAGTGCAAACGCCCTCCTGTCTTTCCTTATCTCGTTACGGTGAATAGGTAACCCGCATGGGGTGTGCGAGCCCGATACACCGCGCCGACTGATGGCGCGGTTATCGCTCACGTACGGCGCGTCCATTGGCGTGTCGTACGCGCGGGTGCAGTGACGACAAGTTGGCGGTGGCGAAACTACGGCATGCCATTTGACGTCGGGCAGCTTTCCCCAAACCGGGCCATATATCGGCCAAAAATTGCGCGTAAAAACTGCGCATCGCACAAAATCTGTACAGATCCATTATGTTATTGAGTTTTGACGTATATATATATTAGGCC